>JAANDH010000896.1:0-29440 GCA_011799765.1 Nymphaea thermarum
TGCTGTTCCAAGTTGAGCTTATTTGACATATACGCTCCAACTTGAGGGGGAGTGTTAAGATAGGTTTATATTCAGCGTTAAGTTCTAGAGGGTATTTCTGTAATAAGTTCTCCTTTTATGGTTCTTTTGTAATTTTTACCCTCTCCTCTAGCCTATATAAAGAGGAGTTAGGGCAGATTCCAAGTTAATCAAAATCTCTTGTTCTCTAATTTTATCAATATGCAATAGTTGGGGCTATATGAGACTCCACACTATTCATAATCCAAGACATAACAATATAATTATCTTCATCCCACGCAGCATATATCCTTTTTTTCTCAATAGGTTCATCCTCCTCAAGGATATGTTTCTTCCTATGGCCAGCCACCGACATTATGAATACCCTAGACCATATTTCATAATTTGAGCCATTAAGTTTCATCGTGGTTCCATATGAGAATGAATTCCCAGCCATCTTGTAGTCAGTAGACCCTTCAGATTTACTGTTTTCAGCCATAGTAAATAAAGAAGACCAGAGTGACCCAAACGTTTAAAGAAAGAGGGCTAGGAAATTACTGTCACTTCAGATTTGGTTCAGCCGATAAAAAAAAAAGAACTCCCAACGACTGAAGACTGCTGCCACTTATAACAGCAGCTAGTTCTCATAAAACTTCCTGTCCACGTGTCAAAGAAATCCACGAAATCAAACAAAAACTTGTACAGTTGTACTGAGGATCAGCAGTAGTCCTTACGCAGCCTTACTTTACTGAATTAGTAGCCACGATCTATAGAAAAAATGCTGATCATATTCAAAAACTGAAATTATAAGCAGCATATAGACTCCACAAAGCATCCACAACACCTCACGCAGCCTGACTTAACTGAAAGATTATTTACGATCATCATAAACCACAACGTCACACATCACACTGCATCCACAAGAGTCTGCTTCATACGACCGCTATGAGGATCTGATCACGCCTTCCACATAGGCGTGATCAGGTCCTCCTTTACACGGTACGCCCAACCCCTATTCCCTCACTGTCTCCTTATTGGGTGATAGGAGGGAATAGGAGTAGTGATGACAAGAGAGGACGAAAGGAAAAAAAAAGAGGAACCTGTTCGCCAGAAAGATTGTCGCTGGAGACGATGGTCGCCGGAGAAGGTCGTCGGAGAAGATCACCCTGCCGTCGACGCCCACACCCGCTCTGATACCATGTTGCGAGAGAGAGAGAGAGAGGCGGAAAAGTTGAATTCATTACGTGACCCTAATCTCTATTAAGAGATTAGGGTTAGGGAAAATTACAAAAGAAGTCCACTAAAAATGACAAAACATTTAAAGAGATCCTCCCTAACTTCCTAATATTTCAGAAAACCCCTTTCTTTTGTAACTTTAACAGGACACTTAGAGGATCGTTGTTGGGATAAACATGGCCGCCCATCCACTTTGTCGCATGGAAGAAATATGGTCACCAAACAGGGCAAGAGCCCTACTCACTCATCTATGGGCTCTGCACAGATTGCCACTCTCCTACAGTGGAGGACGCTTCGTCTAGTACAGCACCAGAGACAATTACAGTTAGCATTGACAGAGTTGAGTATGAGCAATTTTTAACACACAAAACCTCACAGGCTTCAGCTTCTACAGCGTTGACTGATCGAGCATTCTCAGGGGGTCCTTCTACCTCTGACTCAGGTACTTTGTGGATTATAGATTCAAGAGCATCGAGACATTTCTGCAGTAGCCCTGGGTCTTTTACTACTCTACATAAAGTTTTCCAGCCACGTCATGTCAAAATTGCAGATAGTAGACTGTCACCCGTATTGGGCTATGGAGATGTGATACTTTCTCAATCTATGACTATTCCACATGTTTTATATGCTCATGACTTTCCATCTCATTTACTCTTGGTTAAACAGTTGACTACTGATTTACACTGTCGTGTTATTTTTTACCCTGGTTCATGCTCATTTCAGGACTTGCAAACTCGAAAGACAAGTGGTGGCGGCTATGAGAAAGAGGGTGTCTACATCCTGTCGGCTCCAATGGGTCTTGCTGTTACCTCTTCTACATCAGAGCCTATAGTCTTTCAGTGGCATCTCCGGCTTGGTCACCCTTCAGCACCCAAGCTTCGTTCTCTCCTACCTAATCTTTCAGTTCCAGAGTCCTTTCAGTGTGAGGCTTGTCAACTTGGCAAGCACACACGTAGTAGTTTTCCTTCGAGTCTTAGTCCTTCAAGTCAAGGGTTATTTGATCTTCTTCGTGTTGATGTGTGGGGACCTAGCAGGGTTGCTAGCCGAGATAAGTTTAGGTACTTTCTTGTCGTTGTTGATGATTATTCTCGAGTTAGTTGGGTATTTCTGTTGAAGGAAAGGTCTGAAGTAATTTGTATTCTCAAAAACTTGATTATTGAAATAAAGACTCAATTCAGTTCTGTGGTTAAGTGTATTCGCACGGATAATGCTCTTGAGTTCAAATCATCCATCTTAATGACTTTTTATGCTGAAAATGGTATCTCTCCCCAATTTACATGTTCTCATACCTCTCAACAGAATGGAGTCGCCGAACGAGAATGGCTTGTTATCTGACCAATCGTTTGTCATCATCCTCCATTGACAATAAAGTACCTATTAAACTTGTTTATCCCAATCGAAGCTTGTTTTCCGTTGCACCAAAAATTTTTGGTTGTACCTGTTTTGTTCATATTCTTGAGCCTAAACGTGATAAACTTGCTGCTCAAGCCATTAAGTGTGTGTTCATTGACTACCCTCGAAACCAAAAAGGGTACAAGTGCTTTGATCTGGTAACTCACAAAGAGTATATCAGTGCGGATGTCACTTTTTTTGAGTCTCGATCTTACTTTGATTCTACCTCTGCATCATCTGAAATGTCATGTCCTATCCCTTTACATATCCCTCCTATCCCGTTGCAATCCTTTCCATCTCCTACTTTGACTATGAATAGGTTTCAAGATCCTCCATTGGTCTACACTCGGCGACAGAACCCCTCTCATGGTCGACTATCAGACTCTTCTCAAGATGTGAGCTCCACTGAAGTAAGTATACCTGATGTTGTTCCTTCAGATGACTTGCCTATAGCTCTGCGCAAAGGCAAGAGACAGTGTACCATGCATCCTATCTCTCACTTTGTTTCCACTGCCCATCTTGATGATAACTTACAATAGTTTTTTAAGGCTATGGCAGTTCATACTGTCCCAACTTGTCATCAACAGGCCTTAATAGATTGTAAATGGCGAACAGCTATGCAAGATGAGATGGATGCTCTCGTACAGCGTGGTACCTGGGAGTTGGTCGATCCACCTGAAAATTGTGACATTGTTGGCTCCAAATGGGTATTTACAGTCAAATATCATTCAGATGGGTCATTAGAGCGATACAAGGCTCGATTAGTGGCTAAAGGTTACACTCAGACATACGGGGTTAACTTCTTCGAGACGTTCTCTCCAGTGGCAAGGTTGGGCACTATTCGTCTTATTATTTCAGTTGCGGTACACTCTGATTGACCTATGTATCAGCTTGATGTGAAGAATGCATTTCTGTATGGTGATCTTGAGGAGACCGTGTATATGCAGCAACCTCCAGGATTCGAGAAACAGGGGGAGTGTAGTAAAGTGTGTCGATTGAAGAAGGCTATCTATGGACTTAAACAAAGTCCCAGGGCATGGTTCCACAAATTATCAGAGGTAGTTTCACAATGTGGATTTGAACGATCTCCTTTGGATCATTCTCTATTCATCAAGAAGACCTCCACAGGTATAGTTGTCATGATAGTATATGTTGATGACATTATTCTGAGAGGTGATTGTGGTCAAGAAATATCTGCTACAAAGGCCTTCCTTCAAAAGCATTTTGTCACGAAAGATCTTGGTCACTTGAGATATTTTCTTGGGATTGAAGTTGTGGAGAACAAAGAAGGTGTAGCATTGTCTCAAAGGAAGTATGTCTTTGATCTTTTGCAGGACACAGGGATGCTAGGGACCAAGCCGGCTAATCTCCCGATGAATCCTCGTATTCATCTTCATGATGATCAATCAGAACTAGTAGATTCCCGATCTTACAAGTCTCTTATTGGAAAATTGCTTTATGTTACTATAACAAGACCAGACAATAGCTTTACTATTGGAAAATTAAGTCAGTTTATGGAAAAACCTAGAAAAGTTCACTGGGATGTGGCGTTGATGGTGTTGAAATATCTAAAATCATCCCCAGGCAGGTCTTTTCTTTAAGAAAGGTGAATCTCTAGATGTTGTTGCTTACAGTGATGCTGACTATGCAGGGCCTGTTGATGATAGAAGGTCTACAACTGGCTTCTGTGTCTTTGTTGGGGGTAATCTCATATCATGGAGAAGCAAGAAACAAAATGTGGTCTCTAGATCAAGTGCAGAATCTGAATATAGAGCAATGGCTCAAACAGCGACTGAGATGATGTGGGTTAAATCTATGCTAACTGTTAACGGTTTTTGTTGTACGGGTCCAGATCCGGACCCGATCCAGTGTGTCCTAGTGAGGACTACTTATATCTTTGTAAACCCTAATCTTGAGTGTTAATGAAGAATTAAGAGAGAGAGTGTCTGGCTAGTGGGCACCAGACCTCCTCACCCGTGGTTTTTCTTCCCTCTTGAGGGTTTTCCACGTTAGATCCGTGTGTTTTCCCCTATTCTCGTGCATATTTTGTTTCTACATGGTATCAGAGCAAAGTTGGTGGGAGTCTTTGGTGTGTTCGTGAAGGTTCAGTCTGTTTCCACCGTCGTCGCCGCTGGAGCTTCTGCCGCCGTTACTGTTTCCGCCACCTACCGCCGTTGGGCGCTAGGGTTTCCGTCGCCGCCTGAGCATGTCTCTGCCTCCTACCGCCGCTGGGCGCTAGGGTTTCCGCTGTCGCCTTCATCACTGTCGTCGTCTCTACTGACGCTGCCGCTATCTCCTTGCCGCGCCGTCGTCTTGGTTGCCGTGCTGTGCTCCGCTGTTGCTGCCGTCGTTCCTTTGCACTGACTGCTGCTGCGTTCCGCTCCTTCCTTCTGGTCTTCTCCCCATGGCTGACTCCTCTTCTTCCTCCACAGTCCATACAAATTTACTTGATGTTGGGTCTACGAGGACTGATCATGTACCGGTTCAAGTTACCACCATACAACTCAACAAGGAGAATTATTCACGGTGGTCCGCTGCGATTACTATGGGGATTGCTGGGAGAGGACGCATTGCCTATGTGAATGGGAGAAAGGTTGAACTTGCAGAGGGAAGTATGGCTTGGGATACGTGGTTTCTTGAAGACAACCAAGTGAAAACGTGGATTGTAAATTCAGTTTCCTCAGATATTCAACCCCTCATTCTTCGCAAAAAGACTGCGAGGGACATGTGGGTTATCTTGGAACATATGTATGGTCAGAAGAAGAGGAAAGTGTGTACCAACTAATGAGGGATGTGTATTCTCTGCGTCAAGGGACTCGCTCTGTTGCTGACTTCTATGCCGCCTTAAAATCAAAGTGGGAGGATCTTGACTACCACTCTGATCTTACATGGAAGTGTCCTGAAGATCAACTGCAGTACATGACCAAGGAATGGGAAAATAGGGTCTTCCTCTTCTTATCTGGCCTGAATGATGACTTTGAAAATATAAGGAGTCAGATTCTTAACTCTAATGAAGCCTTTAGCATTGAAGATGTGTATGCTCGCATTGAAGCTGAAGAACAGCGAAGGCTGGTCTCCAGTGACCAAAAAGAGGAAGAACAGTCTGCCTTTGTCAGCCGTGCGTCTATAGGATCCTCTCGTTCTTCCCGCAAATGTACTCACTGCAAGAAACTGGGTCATACTGTAGAATGGTAGGGGGAGGCCTTCTGGTAGTAAGCAGCCTGTATCTTCTGCCACAGGCCCTGCCCCCTGGTGATAGGAAAGCTTCATTTTCTGCAGAACAGCTTCGTGAGTTGCGGGCATATTTGAGCCAGGTTGATGGAGGTCAGACAGAGAAATCAGATGATGTAAAGGTCAACCAGGCATTAGCTGTTTCAGGGACAGAAGGTACTTCTTGTGTGGGCGAGTGGATTGTTGATAGTGGTGCCACTCATCACATGACTGGCAACCCCAAACTTTTTGATGACTACAAGCTTTCATCGGGAAAGGAACGTGTATCCCTTGTCGATGGTTCCTTTACCTCTGTGGCAGGGAAAGGGAGACTTTCTTTGTTGAATAATTTTTTAGTGCATGATGCCTTGCATGTTCCACATCTTCCCCTAAATTTGTTATCTGTTAGTAAGATTACCAAGGAACTGAAGTGTGAACTTATATTTTCTGAACAACGTTGTGTTTTGCAAGACTTGGTGACAGGGAAGAGGATTGGGATTGGTTTGGTGTCTGATGGTCTTTATCGGCTCCCTATACGCGTTGCCACAGCCTTGATGTCAGCAGTCAGTAGGACAGAGAAGACGAAGGAAGAGTGTCGTCAGTTGTTTTTGTTTTGGCATGAACGTCTTGGTCATCTCCCTTTTGGGATGTTGAAACAATTGTTTCCTGAGTTATATTCCAGTTTAAACATTTCCATGTTATCTTGTGATGTGTGTCAGTTTGCGAAGCATGTTAGAGCTTCATATCTCATTTCAAACAGTCGTGCTAATAAAGCTTTCTCCTTGGTTCATTCTGATGTGTGGGGGCCTTCGGGCATTCATTATCGTGGTGGTTTTCAGTACTTTATCACTTTTATTGATGACTATTCAAGGTGTACTTTTGTTTACTTGCTGAAGGATCGTTGTGAGGTGCCTCACATTATTGAAACTTTCATTCTCCTTGTGGAAAACCAGTATGAAAATTCTGTCAAGACTTTTAGGTCTGACAATACTCGTGAGTATATGTGTCTCACTGTCGAGGAATTCTTTCGTAAGAGGGGGATCATTCATGAGACATCATGTAGTTATACCCCCCCTCAAAATGGGGTGGCTGAGAGGAAAAATCGTCACTTACTCAATATCACTAGAGTCATCTTATTCCAAAGAAATCTCCCAAAACACTATTGGGGTGATGCTCTTCTTACTAGTGCATACTTGATTAATCGTATGCCTAGTCGTATCCTCAAAGGTCGTACTCCTTACTCTATGCTTCCAGGGAGTGGTCAGCCCTTTCATCTACCTCTTCGGGTCTTTGGATGTGTTTGTTTCATTCATAACCACAGCCCGAATGTAAAAAAAATTGATCCTAAATCCATTAAGGGTATATTCCTTGGGTATTCTTCTACTCAGAAAGGGTATAAATGTTTTGATCCCACCACTGGCCGTGTTCATGTTACAAAAGATGTCACCTTCTTGGAACATGTTTCCTTCTTTGGTGCGAATCCTCTTCAGAGGGAGAATGTGTCTAAGGAAGAGTATTCTCCAACACAGAAAATTCAGTTTATAGACTTTATGGACTACAGGCGTGAAGAGACTCCTCATGTCCAGGTGTGTGACAAGGATGAAGAGGGTATATCTACTGAGGCACATGAACTGGGAAAGAAGGAGGAGGAAGTATCTCCTATGGTGACCGAACAAGAGGGTACTCGTATGTTTGGACAGGTGTATTCAAGAAGGAAAACTTGTGCTGATAAGATGGTTGATAATGAGGAGGCTACACTGAATCCCAATCCTACTTCTTCCTTGGATGATCCAAGTCATACTCAGAAGCAAACGGTTGGAAGAGACTAGTGTTTGACTGAACAAGAAAAGGAGGACCTTCCCATTGCTTTGAGAAAGGGTGTTAGGTCACGTACACAACACCCTATTGGTAACTTCGTATCATACTCTAGATTGAGCACTGACTATAAATGTTTTGTATCCTCCTTGGCTATTGTTGTGATTCCCAAGAATGTTACAGAGGCTCAAGGAGACATTAAGTGGTCTCATGCGATGAAAGAAGAGATGGAAGCCTTAGACAGAAATCAAACATGGGAGGTGGTTGATATTCCTGAAGCAGCCCACTTGGTTGGGTCAAAGTGGGTCTACACTGTGAAGTACAAACCAGATGGAAACATTGAGAGATACAAAGCATGTTTGGTAGCCAAGGGGTTCAGTTAGAAGTATGGGATCGACTGCCTTGAGACCTTTGCTCCGATTGCAAAAATGAAGACAGTTAGGGTTATTATTTCATTGGCTGTGATGAAGGGTTGGGAGATGTGCCAACTTGATGTGAAGAATGTCTTTCTCAATGGAGATCTCGAAAAGGAGGTATATATGTGCATGCCACCAAGTTTTGAAAAACTTGGAAAATGCTACAAATTGAAGAAGGCTTTGTATGGGCTAAAACAGTCTTCCCGAGCATGGTTTGAACGTCTCAGACTTGTTATGAAAAAGCATGGCTACAAACGAGGAAATGGAGATCATACCCTGTTTGTAAAGAGGGTAGCGAATAAAGTTACCCTACTGTTGGTTTATGTTGATGATATGATTGTTACAGGTGATGATAAGGATGAGATAGCAAGATTAAAGGGTTTACTATCTACTGAATTTGATCTAAAAGATCTTGGTAAGCTTAAGTATTTCCTTGGTATTGAAATTGCTAGATCAAGTACAACTCTTGTACTTAATCAAAGGAAGTATACCTTGGATCTACTAAAGGAGACAGGAAAGCTGGGGTGCAGACCAGCCTCTACTCCTATAGATGCTGGGCATAAACTTAGTAGCAAAGATGGAGAACCGTTGGATGAGGAAGCTAAAGGGAGGTATCAGCGTCTAGTTGGGAAATTGATATACCTCACTCTGACTAGACCTGATATTACATTTGCTGTAAATGTGATGAGTCAGTTCATGCATGCACCTACAGATGTACACTTGAAGGCTGTAGATAGAATTCTGTGCTACTTGAAGAGGAATCCAGGGAAGGGACTTCTATATGTGCAACAAAAGTTTGTTGAAGTTGAAGGTTATTCTAATGCTGACTGGGCAGGCTGTGTTGACACGAGGAGATCGACGTCTGGATACTGCGTCTACTTGGGGGGAAATTTAGTGGTTTGGAGAAGTAAGAGACAAGATGTGTGTTCCCTACTGAGGCTGAATATAGGGTTGTGGCTACTGGAGTATCAGAATTGTTATGGCTGAAGATCTTACTGACAGATATTGGAATAGAGATTGAAGGTCCTATGAGAATGTACTGCGATAACAAGTCTGCAATTAACTTGGCTAATAATCCTGTTCTTCATGATCGAACGAAGCATGTGGAGATCGACCGTCACTTCATCAGAGAAAGAATTGATGCTAAGGAGTTAATACTTCCATACATGAAGTCTGAAGATCAAACTGCTGATGTCCTCACCAAGGCCTCAAGTGTAACCCCATTCGAAAAGAATGTATCCAAGTTGAGCATGTTTGATATGTATGCCCAACTTGAGGGGGAGTGTTGACGGTTTTTGTTGTACGGGTCCAGATCCGGATCCGATCCAGTGTGTCCTAGTGAGGACTACTTATATCTTTGTAAACCCTAATCTTGAGTGTTAATGAAGAATTAAGAGAGAGAGTGTCTGGCGGCTAGTGGGCATCAGACCTCCTCACCCGTGGTTTTTCTTCCCTCGTGTTGAGGGTTTTCCACGTTAGATCCGTGTGTTTTCCCCTATTCTCGTGCATATTTTGTTTCTACACTAACGAATATGAGTATTCATGTTCCTCTTCCTATGAGAATGTACTGTGATAACAAGGCTGCTACTTATATTGCAAACAATCCAGTATTTCATGAAAGAACTAAGCACATTGAGGTGGATTGTCATTATATTCGCGATCTTATAAAAGAAGGTGTGGTGTCTACAGTTCATGTAGCTTCTGAAGACCAAGCAGCAGATATGTTTACGAAAGCTCTTCCTATTGGTGATTTCTCTAGATGTTGTAACAAGCTGAGCATGGTTGATATCTATGCTCCAGCTTGAGGGGGAGTGTTGAAAGTAGAAAGTTTTGCTTTAAGTGTGGTAGTTATTTGAATATTTAAAAGTTAGGGTTCTCTTTTGTCCTTTTCATAATTTAGTTGTCCTTCTTTTGTAAATGATACAGCCATGCCCTAATCTCTCTTTTAGTAGAGATTAGAGCACGATAAAGAAAAAATCTTTTTTGCCTCTCTCTCTCGTTCTCCCCTTCCTCATTACGCAACAGATATGGATCCTACATGGCAATGGTGCGAAAGGGTGAAGGAGATTAACCACTTGAAACTCAAATGTAGCTTTTGTGGGAATATATTTTCAGGAGGGATTAGTAGAATGAAACACCATTTGGCAGGGACCTCCAAAGATGTGTCTCAATGTGTTGGAGGATCAAACAAACCTTTGTCTTCATTTGTGTGTCAACAATGTGTATAAATGTTTCATGCTTTACGTCAAAAGAGGATACAAAAGGAAATTGAAGAGGCAGATGTAGGCTATAATGAGTCTTTGGAAGATGAAGAAGAAGAGGAAGAAGCTTATGAATGTGATGATGAAGACGATAGCAGTCTAAGAACAGAATTGGAGACCTCAAGAGGTAGAGATCGTAGAGGAAAAGGGATCATGTATGAAGGAGGTCGATCTGGCATAACAGAAAGGAAAAGAAGAGGCACAACAGATATTAGGACCAGACGTGGTATGCGACCACCTAGTAGTAGAGTTCCTACTGGTAGGTCTAGTGTTGGCTCTATTAAGAGTTTTTTCCATTCATATACCAGCCTAGGTGGTCAGCCGCAGATTCGTGCTGCTATGACATTTAAAGATATGTTATATCATGCACAAAAGCATGTAGGAAAATGGTTTTATGATGCATGTATTCCATTTAATGCATCTAATTCTTTTCAATTCCAAGCCATGGTAGATGCAGTTGCTTCTATAGGCCCCAGATTCAAAATGCCATCATATCATCAGTTGATGGGCAAAATTCTTCAGGATACAGTCAAAGAAGTGTCTGAACATTGCGATGAGTTGAAATTATGTTGGAAGGAAACAGGTTGCTCCATTATGTCAGATGGATGGACTGATACAAGGTCAATAACACTTGTAAATTTTATTGTTTATTGCCCTAAAGGTACAAAGTTCTTGAAATCTCTTGACTTGTCTGATGTTCCTAAGACTGATGAGATTTTGTTCAATGTTTTTGATAATGTCGTACAAGAAGTGACCTACAAACATTGTACAGTTTATTACAGATAATGCTGCAAATTATAGAGCTGCAGGAGATTTGTTATTTCAAAAGTATAGAACATTTTATTGGAGTCTATGTGCCACTCATTGTATTAATCTAATGCTTCAAAATCTTAATGAGATGCATGATATAAAATCAGCCATTGACCAATGTCAAGAGGTAACAAAATTTATCCATAATCATGCATATGTATTGAGTTTGATGAGAAAGTTTACAAAAGGAGTTGAATTAATACGACCTACACAAACTAGATTTGCCACAAATGTATTGACTGTGCAGAGTGTGGTGAAACAAAGAACTCCTTTGAGGCAGATGTTCGCTAGTGAAGAATGGGCTGCATATCCACATGCTCATAAAAGAAATGTTTCTTTAGTTGTGGATATTGTATTCAATAACGAATTTTGGGAATCATGTGTGAAGCTATTGAAGGTTTGTATTCCATTAGTTAAAGTTCTCAGGTTAGCTGACAGCGAGGATAGACCTTCCATAAGGTACTTATATGAAGCTATGGATAAAGCAAAAGAGGCAATTCGAGACAACTTGAAAGGAAAGAAAAAATTATATATGCCCATATGGAAGATTATAGATAAAAGGTGGACTGGACAACTTCATCAACCTCTTCATGAAACAGCTTACTATCTAAATCCTGCAATTAGATTTTCTCCTACATTTAAGAAGAACAGAGAAGTCATGCATGGTTTGTTAGATTGTATTAGCGTGTTAGTGGCAGATTCTACAGAACAAGATGTTGTGCATAATGAGTTGGATCTATATGATAGTTGTTTTCGGGACATGGGATAACCTACCGCCGTTCGAGCCAGGACAACCATGCGTCTAGGTAAATACATAGAAATTTTTAATTTACTTTGCATTTGTTACGTTTGATTCTTTTAAAACTTTCACATTGGTGGAATAGGTATGGGTTTGATTGTCCAAACCTAACACGTTTTGCAATCAAAGTCCTCAGCCAGACATGCAGTGCTAGTGGATGCGAAAGGAACTGGAGTGTGTTCTAACATATCCATAGCAAAAAAAAGAATAGGCTCGAACATAAAAGGTTGAATGACCTTGTCTTTGTTCGATATAATATGAGGTTGAAACAAAGGTAATATAGGCATATAGCTTAATGTTTACATTTTTTGTACAATATATTTATATGAAATTATATATTAACAAGTTTTCTCTTATTTAACGTAGAGAATTACAAAAAACATTAGCAAGGAAGCACACATCTCAGTTCGAACCTATCAGCTTGGAAAATTTTGACGATCTAGAGCCATGGATTGAAGAAGAACCAGTTACAATATTTGATGATGAAGATCGTGAATGCCTCAACCTTGAAGCTGAAGCAACAGAAGGCTTTGCTGATGAAAGGAGAGTCTTCTACCGTTGGTGTTGAATATGTTGGTGAGGATCTTTCAATTATTGACAATGAAGATGAAGATGAAGATGAAGATGATGAAGATTATGAATGATGAATCATGAATGAGAGTCAAGCCAAGAGTGCTTTCATTTTATATGTATCGAACGACTTATCACTTAAGAATTATGAATTTATGGTTGTTGAACACTTGAAAGTTGAATCATTGAATGTTTTACTTTTATCACTTTATGGCTTATGCTTTCTTGAATGATATTGTTATGAATTTTGATGTCTATGAAGTATGAATGATGAACGCATAAGTTTATAGCAATGCCAATAAATCAATAATAACTAATAAGTCTATCATTATCTCAAAGACTCAAAAGTCTCAAACATGTTTTCTATGAAGAATTTATTATTTTTAATTTTTTCTGATTTTTTTATTTTTTTAATTTTTTCTGATTTATTATATTTTTTTTTTAATTTACGATACGGTTACGATACGTTACGATATTTTACGATACGGCGTATCTTAAAGCCCAACCAATATGGCTTACGATACGCATTTTACAACATTGATACATTCTAAACATGTTTGCCTTTATTTCATATATTTAATTTTTCAGTTATTTCATGTATCAGTTTTTCAATCTTTAGTGATTTATAAACACATACAGGCGTACATACATATAAATACATATATAAATACAAATTACAAACATAGATACATATATATATGTGTGTGTGTGTGTGTGTGGAAGTCCACTAGCCGTGTTGTTTGGTCATTTTAAGTTCTAACTTCTAACCACTCAGATTGGTTAGGCATGTCCAATAATGAAGGAATCGGAAAAGATACTAAAATCGGAAGTCCAGAATGGATTTTGTTTCATGAGATAAGTAATCTAAATGTGTTAATCTTAAAATTCTTATAAAAATCTAATCCACACATTCAATTTTCATGACAATCTTTTCAACATATTTTTGGACATTACACATCCATCCACATTGTTGGATTTGTGAAAAAAACCAGGGGAAGTGTGACATGTCCATTGGCCTGCATACAGCAGGTAAAGATGGATTGTGTATCTTTTGTGTGTAAATAGTTATACGTCCATGTAAAATTGTATATATATATATATATATATATATATATATATACATTGGAAAACAGGTGGACTCTTATATACCAGACTCAATGAAAATAATCTAGGTCGTCAATTCTAAGCCGATCAAGAGACTAAAATAGAAGGCAATTGTTCTCGTTTAAAGAAACTGGTCTGTTTCCTTCTCGCTTTTTCTCTCTCCCCTTCTTTGAGAGATAATTTAGTCTCTTCAAAAAATAACTTGGCTTCGACGGTCTTATCTGCTTAGAATTGAACACCCATATGTTTTCCATTATTAATTAGAGTGTAATAGCCACTTGTTTTCCCAACATAGATTGATGTGAATCATCTAGGCTGTTGATGCATTGATATCAAACAGTAGAGATTAAGTTGCAAATATAAAAGCTAAGCTATGTCACATAGGTAGCGGTACAGATACGAACCATTTTCAAAAAATTTGGGTGCGGAGGTACGGCCGTACACACACGCAGATATATATATATATATATATATATATATATATATATATATATATATATATATATATATATATAGTCAAAAAAATTTAAAATGAACAAGATATTCATAAATCATGATCCAAAACACAATATGGAAGTAATTAACACTCTGTCGCATCATCAAGATTAGAAGGAAAAACAGGTCACGCTTTTAAGATATATTGACATCGCTATGGTTATGGCTCACACTATTCGAAGAGTCAAGTTATAGAGAAGGTATCTATTTACAACACATTCTATGGAAGATTTTAAATGAAAAGTTGTGAAGAACTATTATGGCTCACACTATTATCGAAGAGTCAAGTTATAGAGAAGGTATCTATTTACAAAACATTCTATGGAAGATTTTAAATGAAAAGTTGTGAAGAACTATGTACAAGAAAAGTTTAGAGTGAAAAGAAACAGGAAAAGAGAGGGGGATTTTTAATTTTCAACTCAAAAACTGGACAACTTTGGACTCGGTCAAAGTTGGCCGAGTCCGAAAATGGACAACAATGATCCCGGGTACGTTGACTGTACCCGGTGCTGCGTTGACCGCAGCTTTCACGCACCCAGGGCCGTACCCGGACCATGTGGTGGAGGAGTACCCGTGTGACATAGAAGCTAAGCCATTTTCTTAAGAGTCCAAAATACCCTTTAAAGGAGGAGAGAGTGAGAAAGAGGGAAATAAATATGTTTCCATAAACAAAACTTTTTGTCTCTTGAAAAAACTTGGCTTTTGTACTTACAACTTAATCTCCACTGCCATATGTCCTTGACGGCCTAGATTATTATCATCAAATATAGTATATGAGGGTCACGGTCGTTACCTATTTTCCTATATATATATGTGTGTGTGTGTGAGAGAGAGAGAGAGATAGAGAGAGAGAGAGACTTAAGAAAGTTTAAGGTTTCTACTCTTTTTATTAAAAAAACATTCAACAAAATATGGTTATAAAAATGTCAAAAAATATCATAATTTAAAATATAGAAAAATGCAAACAAAATAATGCAAAAAAAATGAAAAATCACCTAATTATACAAAATGCAAAGAAAATATGGTAAAACACATATTTCTTTGGGAATATTCAACAACATATTAAAGATTTGAGAATTCTCACAAAAACCTAGTATTCTATATTGTCATTATAAAAACACCTAAGTTTAGAAATGTTATTCAAAATAACTTCCCATCAGTTAAACCTAGGTCATCACAATCTTGAACTAACAACATATAGCGACTAAAATTCCTAAATATAAAAAAATGATATGTTGATTAATTTGTATTAGCTAGACTTTTTAACCATATGAAGTAACATTATCAATTCATGTTCAACTATATTCGAACTCACAATATTTTTGAACAAAAAAAAAAGTTATATTTATCACGTTTTGTCCCGTCCGTTTCCATTTTTCTTTTTTTCAGAGGTTAGTGACATCATAGATTCACTTTTAAACTTCAATAAATTATTTATTATCATTCTTATCATCATTCAGACATTATATTTATCATTTTATCTAGTTTGTTAATGTCTTATTATTAGTTTCTCATTTGTTATATTCTTTTCAGTTTTCAAAAATTTGTCGAGTTCTACCCCAAAGGTTTCCAAGGAAAGCAGCTTTGTTGAAAAATACCTGAGAACACCTCACTCTTAAAAACCCAAGAATGACATTTCTGAATACGAATGCAAAGTATCATTAATATTATCAATTTGTTTTTAACTATATTCCAACCATCGTTTCTATTAATTGGTTAGTGATTTTTTCATTAATGCTAGAAAATTATGCAACAAAGATTTAGTTGTATTTGCAAAATGAAACGTATTTCTCGCATTCTTTTTTTATAGTGTAAAGTTTATTTGACAGAGACAAACTTATGGCTGCTTTTGATTAATCATGAAAAACTGAGATATGTTTTTAAAAATCTAAAGGACATTAAGGATGTTTTCTAATAATTTTTTGCTGTTCAAGTGTGTTGCTAATTTTTTTGTTTCCAGAATCACTTGTGCACAAGGGAATATAAGTATTGGGTCCATGTGACACACAATAAAGATCTTTTGAACAGAAGTATATACCTGTTCTTAGATACTCAGGAGGAGTGAAGGCCAAATTAGTACTATAGCTTTTTCCATCTCTACTATTCTTCATCAGCCCAAAGCATGATAACCTCGAATTACCATCCTGTCAAATGCTAACATGCAATAAGATAATCCTATAATAATTAAACCCAAAAACTATATTCCGTCAAATCACAGAAATCCCTTCAATGTTGCTCACCTCATCAAACAAAACTCTATATGGATTGAGATCATGATATAGAGCCCGTCCCTTACTGCGGCAGTACTCTAAAGCTTGTGCGAGATGAAGTGCAACTCTTAAACGCATTGTCCACTGCATAGGTTGAGTCTCCCCTGCATTTGCACAACTGATCAAAATCTCCAAACTTGTATATAGGGAGAAGACCAGGACAACAGACAAACAAGGCAGTCTGTAAGCATCTCATTGGAAAAGCTAAAGCAAATGATATAAGAGTTGAAGCAAGCAACTCCTAGACTAGTAAAAGCTGCTATGGATGGTTCTAGCATATTTATATGTAAAGATACCATAGGGTTACACTGGTTTAGACATTTGAAACCCTAAAGAACAAGCAAGAGAATTCAGGCAAGCAAAGCATGTACCTAGTTACTGAAGGAGAGAAAAATCAGAAAATGGCCATCTGAATATACAGAGTAGATTACAAGGTCAACACAATGCTCAAAATTAAAGTCTACAAATTACTAATTTTTTATAGCCAAGATAAGTCTTGAAACTGAGGAATATGCACAGGAATTTTTGACAGAAGGGAAACTGATGATAAGAAGACACCAGTAGAATGACATTTAATGAGGCCCAACTCTATTACTTAGTGCAGCAGTTACGCACAATACTGTCAGAAATTAAAACATAATGTGCAAATTGTTGGCTGTCATGCAGTTTAAGTTCACCTTCATATATCCACTTTTATGTTGAGAAAAGACACAACAGTTGTTGAACAAGAAACACACTGATTGAAAGCAATCCAACTTACAATGGAAAAGGTGCTTTGCTAGAGTATCATTGGGCATATATTCAGCAACAAGCAACCTCTCATCACCTTCACAACAGCATCCAATCAAATTTGCAAGTCTAACATTGTGAAGCTGACCAACAGCTTTAGATTCTTCCTGTATATAAGAAGCAAAATGCTGAATTCAAGAATAACCTTTTTCACATGACACAAAGAGCATTATTTTCAATATTGGTGCAACCTAGAGGACTGAAACCTAGACCATGCTTGACCAGATAAAAACGATGTAACAGAATGAATTATTCAGATATTTACATTGTTTGTGCCACATTTTGGTTCTTGGTAGATGCAGTTGCACTCTTTCAACTTCCTTTCTTGTTTGAATTTGACAATTTTTTATTCCCAAATAATAGAACACTACTTTACAGAACACAAAGTATGCATTAATCACGAGCAGAAGTATGTGGTTCGTGGAATGTTAAGGAAAAGTCCAATCACTGAGACCAGTTACACAAAACGCTGCTCAATAGTGCAATCAGCGGAATGCAAATTTTGCCTCCAACTGAGGGAAAGAATCAACCAAACAAGAAGATTTTATAACATATGAAAAACAATCAACTAAAATCTGTATGTATCATTATACACGTAACATTTAGATGTCCATTGATCCTTTGTTGACAAAGAGGAAGCAGCTGAATCCTTTTAGACTTGTTTGGGTTGCCAACCAGAGATACCTATTGTCCATCTCTCCATGGAAACTCCCAGTAGTTCCTCCCTTCGAAGGCATGAAAATCTCTACATGTCTCCAGCAGTTATGGCAAGGATGCAGACCCCACACATGAACACAAGCTCCTTTAATTTTAAGGCTTTTAAGCCAATCACATGGTGACATATGTAGACCCGTGGCGGACCGAGGCAGATGTTTAAACCCAATACATTTCATATTGCGTATATTGAGACCCAGACAACTGACAGAAGTTACACAAGTTCATACATCCTCTTTCCCAAGCATAAGAGTAACTTCTTATTTGTTACAGCCTTACATCATTACATGTAATGCACAAAGAGGGGGAGAGAGAGATTCAACACTCAGGAACAAACAATCAGAAATATCGAATATGAAGGAAAGAAAGACTAGGAAGGATGACAAAAGACTAACAAATAGGACCATATCAACTAAGGTGGAAAATGGTAAGCATCATACACAGTTTAACTTGATGATTCTGCAATCATGCTTGTCCTCTGAATAGGAGATTCTTCCTCTTAAGTAATTTGAAGAAAGAAGTTTTATCACCCATTTGGTAAATAAACCCCTTTTTCCACATTCCAAGTTAGAAAAACACAGAAGAGAGGTGTCGAGACATAAATTTAGGACATCCCTGAAAGGTCCCATATCTACAGGAGTGGCAGCCTATTTTGCACGAGCATGGGCACAGATGTCAACAAAGTTTGATTAATACCATTGTCACAAAAGACGGCAACGGGTATAATACGGCGAGGAAAAAAACGGGTATAATACGGCAAAGAAAAAAATCTCGGGAATAAAACGGGAAAAATACGGCAATTTTTTTTTTAAATAAATAAATCCTAACAATTATATAAAAAAAATATATGAGAAATTAAAAAAAACATTGGAAAATGACTAGATAAGCAACAAACAATTTTAGGTACACCTCTGAAATAATTTGCCAACTTAAAAATTTAGAGAAATAAAGTTAATAAACTCTTCCCCTCAACGTGAACAACAAATCTCAAGGGAAAAAAATAAGAAAGCTGAGGGAGGAAAGGGAAAAATAAGAAAACTGAGGGGGGAAAGGGAAACATAGAAAGGAAGAAGGAGAGATTTTCTCGGGAGAAGAAGGAGAGGATGGCGGAAGAAGTTAACATATTTTTCTTTTAAAAGACGTTTTTGCCACCAGAAGGAGCGTTTAAGTTAAAAAAAACCAATTCTTTTACAAATATTACACATATGCCATCTTCAAAAAGACGTTTTTGCCATTAAAAGGAGCGTTCAAGTTAAAAAAAACCAATTCTTTTACAAATATTACATGCATGCCATTTTTTTAAAAAAACTCAGTCTTTGAAAAAACGTGGAAGACGCGTATAAAACGCGTTTAATACGCGTTTTATATGCGTCTTTTATTTTTTACCGTTTTTTAAAAAAAAACGCGTTATATTCCCGTTTTATACGGGAATCTCATTTTTAACGTTTAATACGCGTTATTTTTAAAATAACGACGTTAATTTAATACCCAAGTGCTCTTAGTTGCAACATGCATCTGGTTATGACATAGAAAACATGGATATGGTATGTCTTTCAGTGAGTCCATGTTACACAGGTATACCATCCATTCACATCCATCCGAGTACTTGACTACAACTTTGTTTGAAGTTTGCTCCAATGAGTCTAGTTCGCAGAAGAACCATTAAGACTCCCTCTTCCAGTTTTTCTCCAAACAACAGCTAAACTGCCAACACATGTAAAACTACACTTGTTCGTTTAAGTCAAGCATTGGACTAAAATTTGTATAGTTAATTCATGGCCCGATAAATGGAATGAAAAGCTGCTGCTTCATGCACAGTGAAAGTGCATCTTATTTCAAACACAACAAACTGGATGAAGTGAACAAGTCAACCATGTTAAAGAATGACCAAACGGGTTTGGATCTTGGTCCAGACCCAAACGCATCAAAAATAGGTGCTGTTTCATTTCTGTTTTATTTATCACGTGCCTTTATGTTTCATTAATGGCATATGGAGTAATTTAGTGAACCCTTTTTGGTTTATCATTCAGGCCTTGTATCTAACGTGAGATAATAAACTAATAAAGTTTAAGGTTGAGACTGCTTCAAGTTATGGCAGTCATCTCCCTTCTCTCCTCTTGTCTTCTTCTTCCTTATTTTTTGCAAGACTGAACGGCGGTGAATATCAAGACTGATATTCCAAAAACTGACAAACCAAACACAAGTGTGTAAAGGAAAAACAAAGAAGAAAAGGAAACAAAGAGATGACTATTAAACCCAATCTTGTAGAAGCTTCACATAGCTTACCAAGGTTTGAAGCTATGAATGAAGAGATGGGTAGAAGCTATGAATGAAGAGATGGAGGCACTCTTTGAATACAAGACTTGGGAAATTGTTCCAAGGCCTCAAGGGAAGAATGTAGTCGGCTTCAAGTGGATATATAAAGTCAAACACAAACCAGATGGAAGTATTGATAGGTATAAAGTCAAGTTGGTAGATAAAGGTTTTACACAAAAGCTTGGACAAGACTATGATGTGATCTTCAGTCCAGTGGTGAAAAATAGACCCAATTCACATCGTCATCTCATTGGCAGTTGGATCATGGTTGGAAGCTTAGCCAACTCGATGTTAAAAATGCATTCTTGCATGGAGACTTGAAAGAAGACGTACACATGAAACAATCACCAGGTATGCAGAGAAAGACGCTACAAATTGGGTATGTAGGCTTCGCAAGTCCCTTTATGGTTTAAAGCAAGTGTCTCAGTCGTGGTTTGATAGTTTTTCCCAACACATTTGGCAATATGGTTTCCATAGAAGTACTTTTGACCATTCTCTCTTTATTTATCAAAGCAAGAACATCTCTACTTGGTTTCTCATATATGTTGATGATATTGCTATCACTGGAAATTGTGACAGTCATATTTGTGAAGTAAATAATTTTTTCACTTCACAATTTTAAAATGAAAGATTTAGGAGAGTTAAGATATATTCTTGGTATGGAGATTGATAGACAACAAGACACCTTGACATTGACACTATAGAAATACACTCTAGATCTTTTGAGCAAGACAGACATGATAAATTCTAAACTTGTTAGTACTCTTAGTGTATCAAATCATAAGTCGAGCTTAGAGGAAGAGAATCTATATCATGATCCTACAAGGTATTGCAACATTGTTGGCATGTTACAATATCTTACCTTCACTCAGTCAGATATTGTATCTTCTGTGAATCAAGTGCCACAATTTATGCATGCTCCTAGAAACAGTCATATGGACGTTGTTAAATGAATCTTAAGGTATCTGAAAAGCACAATTGGAGATGAGCTTGTCTATTGCAAGAGTGATTCTTCTTGTAAAATACGTGAGCTAATTATTTACACAGATGCAGATTGGGCAGGAGATCCAGATGAGAGGAGATCAGTTTCAGGCTATTGTGTTTTTACTTTTTATTGGAAGAAATCTTGTCATTTGGAGTAGTTGAAAACAAAAAGCCATAGCCTGATCTAGTACAGAAGCTGAATATATGTCTATGGCAGCAGGGACAACTGAAGCTATATGGGTAAGAAATTTATTGAGTGAATTAGGAGAGACTATTATTCGATCCTCCTTATCGTGTGACAATCAAAGTGCCATCAACATAGCTTTTCATCTCACTCTTCATAGTAGGATGAAGCACATTGAGATTGATCAACACCACAATCATCAAAAGGTTCAGGAAAAGGAGACTAAGCCATGTTACATTCGAGCCGATAATCAAGTTACTAATTTACTTACAAAGGGTTTGACTAGTCAAATTTTTTGGTTTCTCAAGAGCAATATGTGCGTGATAAAAGGAACATGCACAACTTGAGGGAGGATGTTAAAGGATAACCAGACGGGTTTGGATCTTATTCCAGACCCAAACCCGTCAAAAATAGGTTGTTTCATTTCTGTTTTATTTCTCACATGCCTTTATGTTTCATTAATGGCATATGAAGTAATTTGGTGTACCCTTTTGGTTTATTATTTTGGCCTTGTATCTAATGTGAGATAATAAAGTTTAAGGTTGAGACTGCCTGAAGTTATGGCAGTCATCTCCCTTCTCTCCTCTTGTCTACTTCTTCCTTATTTTTTGCAAGACTGAACTGCAGTGAATATGATATACCAAAAACTGACAAACCAAACACGGGTGTGTAAAACGAAAACAAAAAAGTAAAGGAAACAAAGAGATGACTATTAAACCCAATCTTGAAGAAGCTTGAAATAGCTTACCAAGGTTTGAAAAGTTAAAACCGAATGACTTGGGAGTTGGGAGTTGACTTTTGAGTGAATTGGCCAGTGACTCGCCACGTCGACTGTGATAGCCTGGTTTCTGTAACTTCCTTTCTCACATCAAGTACATTTAAGTATGTATATGCTAGAAACCAAGTTTTTGAAAAATTAAAATTCCACTCTATGTCACACGGACTCTTCAAAAAAGGGGCCGCACCCGTGTCGACACGACGCTGGGTGCTGGTGTTGATACGGGTGCGACTCTGACACACACCCCAACCGCATCCTTTCTTATGCATGTTCAAAATATTTTCTATTTTTCTTTCTTCTCATTGTCTCTTTCTTTCTTTATGTATAGTAATAAAAGTAAAAAAAAAAAAGACAAATTAAGCTAGAAAACAAGCTAAAATTATATATATTATGAATACATACATTTATATATATAAAATAAATATATTATATATATAGAGCCTTGCCGCACCCTTGCACCCAAATTTTTTGGGACACACCATGTCGGCACCCGCACCGCGCACTCATGTGACATAGATTCTACTGCTAAATAAATTTTATTTTTGAACCCAATAAAAATTTTTGAAAATTATAATGGCCCCCCTCTTGAAAAAATCTATGCTCCACCACTATATATGTATATGCATCTGCTATGTGTAATATAGACATATAGTGAAACTTTGATAGAATATGTATGCATTTATGTGCATGAGTTTGTGTGCATAAAGAGGAGAAATCAATATCATTTATATGGGTTTTTTGTGTTTCTTATCAATTCCTGGTTTTCCCATTCATTTGGCCACTCTATGGACTAAATCACCAAGTCAGTCAAATTGGTTAAGTTAGAGCTGAGTTAGACACTGTAGCTGACAAGCCCATCCTACTAGGTTATTTTATTTAGTTATTTTAAAATTTGATATGCTAGACTTTCATTAGGAACTGGCTGAGAATGATCCTGTTTGTTCAACTTTGCACGCTTCCAGGAGAGACTTGAGAGAGTATGGCACAAATAGTATATATTTACTAGACAACTCTGTCAAACTTGTTGTTGGCTATAGCATAAGTATGTTCACTTTTCTACATTTCCAGCCTGATATGAATCTTGACACCTTGAAAAGCAGGAGCGGCGCACAAGATTTCAGGATCCTGTCAACATATGTACACACAGACTGCATTCACAAACATTTTCATCTCTCAATTCAAAGGAGAGAAGCTGCACTGATCCTTGGAGAGGGTTAATTACCAGAAACTGCCTTGGATCAGGCCATGCTGATCTATTGAAGCGTTTGACTGCAATTTTTTTATTATCCAGTTTTCCTTTATAAACAATGTTTGGACCTTTCTCACCATGCTCAGACACAATGTTCTCCACAGAAAAGCCTGATGTAGCAAACCTGAGTTGATCAAGAGAGAATTCCATAAAGGAAGGCAAGTGACCCTCCTCATCTTTAACCCCATTCTCTGCAAGAAGTAATAACATGAAAATAAACACAAAAAGAAAATATCGAGCAACAGATACTATTGTACACAGACAAGATAATACCAACCAGCATCAGAAACTTCAAGAACAGCTCCCTTAGAGTGGCAAGGGCATAAACTGCACTTTGAGCTGTGGCAACCCATCTCTGCACAATCTATGAAAAGATTATGAATCCAAAAGAGAAGTTCCCATCCAAAAAATTTAACCTCCAGCTGGTCTCCCACTCTCCAGAAGAAGAAAGTACGATGATCTCATCTTCCTTCAAATAGAATTCCTCTTCCAGTCTTTGCGCTGACCTGAAACAATCATCAGCTAGAATCCTTAAGAGTTAAAACAATGTCCTTGAAGAAAAGTTCTCACTGCTCAAAACATTTCCAACATGGAGGAAACCCATTCATGATCCGATGACAGAACAGAAACTCCATGCAACAGGAGGAGCTCATCTTCTTTCCATAATATTGCCTCCAAACCAAGGACAAGCAAAACTAACTATCAGTACCCACAATCAACGGAAATGGAAAAGAAAAACAGAAACAACCTACTGCAAACAGAATGTGTGTGTGTGTGTCAGAGAGAGAGAGAGAGAGAGAATTTGCGTGTTGAAGAAGTTTGCAATGCAAATAAGCAAATTCCACATCAAATCAAGATCTCCACTCCTCCCCATAAAGAACGAAGTTAACAGTTACCCAAAAAGATATTCATACAAAAAGAGGTATTTATATCGACACTGGCTGACTACGAAGCTCTTGATCAGCAAATCTCACAAGCCAGTGAGAATTTAATCAGAAACAAACGACAAAACAACACTCAACAACATATTTCAGCAGAGGGGAAAAACATAAACATAAAGTTCACTTTTTTCCTCTCAAGGTCAGCAATCGTGCCAACTCCACGCACAGCTTTCAGCTCCTTTACCCTCTTGTCAAAATCCATCTGGTTTCCATGAAACTAGACGTTCTATAGCCATTGTGCTTCTGGTTTCCATCTAATCGAAACTCCAGCCTAGAAACTAATAGAAATAGTTGACTCACACAGTTTTTGACATAAAATTCACCACCAAAAAAAAACTCTATCCAGGTCAAACTTCATATGGTAAGAACCTCAGCTTCGGCCGCTTTCCCAGACGAGAGATTAAACATTGCGTAAATAGAGCACGTCCCTTGCATTTCATAATCAAATTTCGCTAGTCTACATGCAAGATTCCGATGCAGATCAAGCTTTGTCTGTAACCAAACTCCCACTACCTAAGAAGCATAGCAGCTACCATAACCGAACAGAAGCCCTTCAAGAGAGAGAGAGAGAGAGAGAGAGAGAGAGAGAGAGAGAGAGAAAGAGAAAGAGTCTCACCACAGGAAGACTTAGCTTATCTCCAGCTTATCCTGACAGACATTCAGGAAGGGGCATGTTTGCTCTTCTTGGTCGAATTTCTTCCAAGATCGAAGTCGTTCCCCTCCCAACACCTTACTCCCACTATCTCCAAAAGCAAACCGGGAAAGAGAAACTAATTCCTCTGTTTCCCTCTCAAATCCCCACCGAAATCTGTGTGAAAGGCTGCAAAAGGGGAAAAGGACTTAGAATTTTCCTTACAGAGAGAGAGGAGGAGAAGGGGAAAAAAGAAAAAGGAGTCAGAGGTGTAGCTTTTTCACCAGAACTCAGGTAGGAGGAACAGAACGACACAGAGAGTGTCGAAGAATCCAACCTTTCATAAGCTCCTCCCTTACCCCGTCCCGCTTTCCTTCTCCTCTCTCTCCTTTTTCTACCCTTCTTCTTTTCTTCGTTTCTTTTCTTGCTTTCAGGTTCCCTTCGGCCTCGGTTTCAAAACCTCAGGACAGGAGAGAGCGTGGCACAGACGGCCTTAAGCGAGTGGCAACCAACCCAGCAATAAGCAACAAGCTCCCCGCGCCCTTCGTCCCGTCCACTCTTATCCTTGTGGTGAGCAATGACGATTCAGGAGATGCCATTGCCGCTCCTTTCTTCTCTCCTCTTCTCTTCCCAACCCGAGAGTGCAGAGACCCCTCCTTCTCTCACTTTCGCTCCGCACTCCTCTACTTGCTTTAAAAGTTAAAAAACCATCAACAAAACATTAAACGAACTATTACTGTTTCTGTAGTCCTTCGCGCTGAGACAGAGCAGTGCTGTCATGAAATATCATATGATTATGGAACATCGTATTCATATATTTATGTCTTTCATGAATATACAACGCTTTAAGATAAGATTCGTAAAACAATTAATATGCTAAGGAGCGTATGATGAGGCATGAATTGTAGAATTCTAAAATTTAAATTCTTATATTTGATGGAATAAGATTTGATTCCGAATTCTAAATTATGACTCTAATTTATGATGTGGAATTATGATCCCAAAATTATAGAATTTTTTCCGTGTTTCTATAGGCCACATGTCATCATGGTTTCATTTATTTTAAAATTGTAATTTCATTTGTATCAAACACGTCATTTTCAATTGTGAAACCAAAATTCATCAATAGTATTAAATACAAAAGAAAACTAGAACAAAAATTTTGATTCCAATTTTAGTCTAAGGAAGAATTTTGTTGATAGCCGTCAAACGCCCCTTTAGTATCCTTGTTGCCAAACTTATCCTGAATTTCTCATTCGTATTCTATAAACTTGGATTAGGTAACAATTAGATTCAATCTAAGACCCTTTTATGCCTCGGATGGTCCAGAATAGCTTCCCATATATGGAATAAATGGGTTGCACTATGATTCAACCCATCTGTAGGCATTAACAGTTGAAACATTTATGGGACACCTTGACAAAGGAGCAAGTATTTGAGGGTGTATTAGATCTCATCATTGCACAATACTAGAGGAATCAAGATTCAAATTTTTGCTTTTGATATCACTCCAGCATACATTGATGGAAACCTAGATGATCCACCTTTTTTTGGTGAAAACAAATAAAAAAGCAAAAAAAGTACCGGTCCATAACCATGGATGAAGAGTGTTTCAACGGACATAAACACTCTCCAAGTGGAACTCGCCATTAGCCCTGCAAATAGGGGTACAGGCAGGGCTAATGTCCACCGAACAGGGCCAAAACCGTTTTTCCAGGTAGTAGTTTTATATTAAAAACGGGTCCTGTGCAGCGCGTAGGCCTTTGCTCAATGCATTTGCATGTGCACATGGCAGCGATTGGCCGTGCGAGCACGAGATCATGCGCGATAACATCGCGCGATCGCATCGCATGACTTCCTGTCAGGCCACTGGGCTACAGGTGACTGTGCGACGAGCAACTTTTCCTTTAAAAAAAATAAAATAAAATAAATAAATAATAAATAAATAAGGGATGTTCATGTAAAAGAGCAAAAAACCATTTTTGTAAAATGTGTATAAAAATAGTTTTTGTTACAAATGGGAAGGTTGACTCTTGTTTTGAGTGACTCCGAGCTCGTTTTAAATCAGGATTGGTTTTAATTGGTCGCTGATGCATTCTAATGAGTAATAAGCTCAAAAACATATTTTGACGTGAGAACAAAACATAAAAAAAAGGAAGGTCCGTCATCCGTGCATGCACGCGCGGCACTCAATAACATCAAATTTTGTTGTTTTGATCTTAGCTTTAGATTTTGAGTTTGAAATGCTTGATTTGGATGTAGATAAAAAGGAAGGTATGTGCATGCACACCGGTCCATAACCATGGATTTGGATCTGAGAGATGGATTTTGGATTTGAATCTCACGTTTAAAGTTAGGTTTTGAATTTGAATTTTGTATTTAGGTTTGAACATGAGTTTAGAGATTCATTTTGGATCGAATAGTCGCAAATTTGTTTTGGGTCTAGGATTGGGCTTAGGGTCTAAAATTTAAATTCAAATAACAGAGAATTTTGATTGGCTGAAATAAAATACAGACTTTTGAAAAAAATTTGGGGTGATAACACTCCCTTTGTATGTATAATAACAAGGATGGTGGAGAGAGAGAGAGAGAGAGAGAACCATTGATAAAATGAAAATTTATAACAAAATTTGATGACAAAAAGCCCCCTAGATACAAGAACAAATTGGAAAAACAAAATAAAAGAAAGAAATATACAAGACAACAACACAATAAGAGGGGTAGGGAGAAAGTGGACCAAGCATAAAACAAAAGTCGGTGTCGTAGCCAAACAGCAAAGTTGACATCCCCTTGCACAAGGCATGCGACAATCCAGCGATGAGGAGGTACCCCGAAGACCCTATTGTTGTGCTCATCCTAAATATGCCACTAAGAGGATATAAGCTACAACCTTCATATATAACCCCATGAAAAGGGCAAGTGGGGGGAAGGACAATAGAGGAAAGGAGGTGAATGGAGAACATGTCTGGAAGGTTACGAACAAAGGAAGGTCATTCAAAGGTAAGAACACTATAAAAGAAAGAGCATGAGGTAAAAAGGTAAACCTGAGACTCAGCCGTGGCAAGATAGAAGGGACACATGTTAGCTAAACGAATATGAAGGCACTGCATGTGGTCAAAAGTATTGATGTAGCCAGCAAGAAAAATCCAAACAAAAGCAATGGCATAAGAAGATGGGTCAGAAGACCGAAGTGGGAGCACTGCAACATAAAAACCAAAGGAGGTAAGGTAGTAAGAAGAAAAGTAAATCCACGAAAAGGCGAAAGAGGCTAGGATGGGTGGGGGAGTGAGCGATGGAAGGTCAACAAGGCAAAGGAAAAAGGGAAGGGCAAAAAACAGGCTGCACAAAAAAGTGAGAGTGAGAGTGTGAGAGAGGAAAATATGTCAATCACTAGGAGATGACATGTCATATTTGCAACAAATGAAAAGGGCAATGGAGGAATGCTTAGTTGTCTGACGCGACCACCAAGAACACAAAGAGGACTCATCCGCCCAACTAAGGTTGGTAACCCCGACACTCCCAAGATGATGCGGAAGGGCAACCATGTCCCAACATGCAAGGCAATCTGAGGGTCGATCATCATCCCAGAAAAAGCTATGAATGATCTTATCAAACCTTCTCAGAACATTTACAAGAGGTTAAAAAAACCACGAGAGCATGCAAGGTGACAAATGTGAGACAATACTTAGCAAGGGTAATACGACCTGGGAGGAAAAACAACTTTGGATACCAACATTGGAGGTGATTCACAAGCTTTTGCTCTACTCCATCTCAAAAAGATGGCACAAGAGGTGATAGCATAGTCTGAAGAAGCAATTGTTCACCCAAAGCAAGCTTCTGCAAGAAATATCATGGCTAGATTCACACGAATGAGAGAAATGTGACATTTAGAGAAATTAATAGAAAGACCTCAGATGAGCTCAAAAACTTGAAGGATGAGCCAAGTTCTCACAATCTGTTGACCATAAGCAATGCCAAACAAAGGAAAGTCATCAACATATGGATGGTAGAGAAAGCATGTAAGTAGAGGAGTGAATGTGGTGTGAGGAAGCCAATAACCGCAGCATGACAAAATAAGACAGAAAAGCACTTGACAAATAAGTTGAAAAGCAATAGCCATAACAGATAACCTTGACAGAGGCTGCAACTGAGACAGAAGAATTCATCACACAACCCATTGAAGGAGACCGCAAGCTAGGTCCTAGTGACAAGCGAAAGGATCAACTGCCGAAACAACAGACCAGAACTAAGGTGGGTGAGGAGGTCATATAGAAACTCTAAACTAATCGAATCAAAAGCCTTAGAAATGTTCAACTTATTGATGAATGAGGGATGATGTAGATGTTAGAGGGAGTGAACAACCTCATTGGCTAGGACAACAACGTCATGCAAATGTCGATCCTTGATAAATGCAGCCTAAAAGGGGTTAATGATAGAAGACATAGCAGGTGCAAGTCGCATGAAAAGCAACTCAACGAT
>JAANDH010000896.1:31990-71363 GCA_011799765.1 Nymphaea thermarum
GTTTTAATCATGTGTAGCCTGTTCAAGTGAGCATTTTGGGTGATTGTTGTTTAAATGTAAGCAAATGAAATGCATGAACACATTGGTATAAAGTAATTCACTTCAACAACTGAATAAGAAACGACAATTAGATGCAAGTAGTAAGAACCCGACAACTCTGAGATGCCTTATAACAATGAATAGCATCAATCACAATAATTAACATCCTCTACATGATGAGGTGTTTAGTTACAAAAAAAAAAATCTTGGGATGGTTTACAAGGTCACTCAACATTAACTCAACCATCGAGCCTATAGCAAGTAGACCTAAAATATAGGGAAAAAAACATAATTTTCATTAGATCATGTATAGTGCCACTATTGCATCAGTTTTGCATAGCAATTCAAGGACAAGAAATAACATCCTAGAGGAATTGTCTGAAAAAAATATTGGGAATTTATAAGAAACAGAAAAGTTTCAAAATAAGCAGATGGGTGATATAGTACTCACTCTTCACACGGGGTACATCTAGGATTTACCTTAACTTCCATGCTTGCTACCTTAACTTCCATGTGTGCTACAAAAAGGAACTTCCTTATTTTGAAATTTACAGGTCAAAAATTTTACAAATTTCATAATGTGTGAAGGGCAGTTACAAATCCATAATGCCAACTTGTTGAAAAAAATAACCAACTAAAAAAAAACCTTGCTTACACTATGCTCGCAAGCAAGTCTATGATACTAGTCATATTGTTCATTCCTTACTAATGTGCATTCTATAGAGACAATAAAACAATAAGGTTAAGTCTAGAAAAAATACATCAATACACTTAGTTGACAACCTTGCCTGGATTTCTCAATTTTGCACAATTTTTCTTATCATAACATGTTCCTCTACAAGAATGACAAATCCTTGATTGTGTAGCATCATTATTAGTTGAAATATTCCTGCATGTTTGTTAGATATGTAAACAAACAATTTTATGCAATTACAATACATGAGGTATACAACTATACCTTGCTTTTATGCTTAGACTACACTGCGCGAATCATGCCCAATGTTACCACAAGCAGAACATTTGCTATGCAATTTGCCTTGGTGGATACTCGAAATGATTCTCTTTGAATTATCTTTAGCAGCAGCTCATCTACGATCATTGACAGTTCTAGTACATTTGTGTTTTGCAACACTTTACTTTCACAGTTTTATTGACATGGCTTGCTTTACGGGCAACTGACTCACTCAATTGTAGGTTGTCGAGATCTTGTAATAATTCAACAAATCTTTCTAGTGCATGCTCAACACATATGTGGTTCACAAATTTGTTTTTAGTTGAAGAATGTTCATATTTGTTAGTAAAGAAGTCTTTCCATCTGTTTTTTGTTTGAGAAGTAGAAAATCTCTATAGAACACATTTCTTTGCATGCATAGTCTATCTTTTCAGTATATATGCAGGCAGCAGTTTGTCTACTTCTTCTACATAGAATATTACAAACATATGACATCACACAATACCCAAAGTTTCCTAAAGTTTGCAATGGCAATTTGACATTTTTTTAATAATCTATCATATCAAATTGTGTACTCTTTATTAATTGCATATGCAGACTGATCTCTTACCCTTTGCTTAATGGTATATACCATCACCTAATCATCAACTTGAGAAAGCAAAGCAGTGCACGTCATAGTTGCCATTAGTTCTTTTATGAAGTACTTTTGAATATCTTCAACGTAAATGTATCTCGTAAATGATCTTCCATAGAATGAACTATTTTAATGGGCTCAACTTCATTGTTCATCTCAAAATCCAATTTGTATTTATTTGTCTATCTATTGCTTTTTGATATTTCACAACAAACTCACATAAACTTGTTTGTGCATTAGACCAATTTTTGAAATAGTTGTTCATGAACTCACTTCATTGACTTGCAGACATTCCGACCATGATGTCTCACTAGAATATAGTCTAACCTATGTTTGTCTCTCATTCCATAAGTGTATGGCTCAATCGATGGTCTCTAATTGAGCATATGAACTTATTCTTTCATGCCATCTTTCTTCAAATTCTTCTATTGTTTTTGACTTAAAAACCACACATCTCACAACTGTTTGAAGCGAGTATTTTGTTTATACATGTTGCCTAAGTACGTTGGCACTTTTTGCATTGTAGGCTTGCAACATATTTGAACAATTTTTGTAAAGACATCCTTTATAGCTTTTTTCGTTGCAATGTATTGATCAGTCAATATTGAAATAGGATGTTGACTGCCCACCCCATTTAGCCATTCTTCAAAAAGCCATTTGAATGTTTCAGTCTTCTCATCAACAAGTAACACACATCCAAAAAGAATACTTCAGCCATAGTGATTTACACCTATAAAGAGAGCAAATGGCATATGGCACTTGTTCTTCATATATGTTCTATTGAACGTCTCCAAAATATTGATAATCTTCATGAGCAATTGCATCTGCCCAAAAACAGTTTTCAGAAAACCCAATTTCATCTACTTGAACGGCAAAATAACAATTTGGATTTTCAAGTGTCCTTTTTTTGGAAATAATTCAACATAATCTGACAATCTTTACCAGAATAGATGTCTTCAATTTTTTGAATGTGTCCGTATAACTGATTTTTTAATCAAATGTCACATTCTTCATTCCTCATGCTTGATGTGCAAATACATTCATAACCTGTGATAGTTTCAGTCCAGACTCAATCATTGTTTGTACGATGCGTTTTTTAGAACATTTCATCTTCTTTGTGATCTTATGAAAATTTACTTTCGATGGTGAATGTAAACAATGATTGTGTGCATATTTTATGTCATGCACATGTCATTTATCTATCTTTGAATTGAATTAAATGGACATCCATGCCTTGCATCCACATTTTGTTATTGCTAGTTCGCTTGTCTTGTTGCCTTTTTGTTTCTTTGAACCGTCATTTTTGCAAGAAAATTGCTTCCATTATAGAGTACATTTTTTCTTCTTCGAATGACATATCATAGCTCAAATTATCAAATTACCTCAAGCAAGTCAACATCACGTTACAAAACAAGCTTTGACTTTGGCCAATTGGTCAAATTAAACCAAATTAAGACAACTTTGTCATTCTATGATCAAATTCGTAGAACCCAAATTAGGATTATGTGAAAATCAAATACATGTTTGAATCAAATACACAAATCAAATACGAAATTGAAAATAATGTTTTAAATTGAAATCTGATTCAATTAAATCCATTTTAAATTGAATTATAGACAAAAATGCCATTTAAATCCATTTTCACTTTTAATTGAATTGTCAAAAATGAATTCACAATTCAATAACATTTAGAGCTTAGTCAATTAACAAGGTCGATTCCAAAAAACGAAACCCAATTCAAGGTTATTTGCATCAAGATTTTTGGTCAAACTAAGACCCAAATTAGACTTGAATAGGTCTGCACTACGGTTGATGAGTCCTAGCCAAACACATCTAGCTCATGCCTGTGGGCTATATGTGATTGGTTGAAGTCATTTAAAGATGATTAAAAGCTTATTTAATTCCTTCTGTCAAATCATCAATTCATGTATCATGGATTAAACCAATGAGAAATCAAGTTTCTCTTAGCCATTGACTGAATTAAAGACTAGTTGAGGCAATAGCCACCTCAGTCCATTTTCTAAAATTCAAATCAATTTTAATTCCAGCTTGGCACCTAGTTGGATCTATTCTATCAATCAGCTCAAAGAGGAGCAAATTCCCCAAGCCTTGGGTGAGTTCCAAGGGTTTGGGGGGGAGGAGTTAAGAAGGTAGGTACAGCCACCTCTTTTCCTTATTAAATTTTCATCTCTATATGAACCCCTTTAGAGGCCAAGAGAGCGGGTTGGGGGGGGGGGGGGGGGCGATTTTTTCTCATATCTTGTGTCTTTCTCCTTAGTTGCAGCCAAGAGGAAAAAGAAGAAGAAGCCAAGAAGAGGGGGAGCTGCCATCAACCAAGCTCCCCCCCTCTCTCTATCCCATTCCTTTGCTAAGCAAGGGTTCTTCATTGGACTCTTGCTTAGCATTTTTAGTACAAGACAAACCATCTTTATTTCAGGAGTTTCCAGCAAAAAACTCATTTCTTCTAGCTTTACCAAGCTCAAATCCAAGCTTGAATTTTTGCTTAGAATTGCTTGATCTAGAGAACAAGCAAGTAAAAGCCTCAAGCACCAAGGCCGACCACAAGGTAGGTGATTGTAGCTTTTTCTTCATTTATTTTGTTTCTTGCTATTTATTTTCAAGTTTAATATCTGTGAGAGGATTTTATTTTCATTTTTATTCATAACTACGAATGATATCCAGGTAGGGAGAGCTACAATCAATGTACATTTTAATGCATGATGACACACATAAATCAGTTTTTTTAAAGAGAGAACCTATGGATCAAGTTTTGAAAAGGGTCTCAAGGCCACGTCTCTTTCAAAATAGCTACCTAAACCATTTTTAATTCCCCATCATGAGTAGATCCCAAGGTGAGAGAGTGATTTATATTTGCTGCAATACATGTAATTTAAATGTCTATTAGGGACTGATACATTCTTATGAATGTGATCCAGCCTTGCATGGTGAAATTATAGACAAACAAACTCGAGTATTCTCTTGTTTTCTTCCATTTTGTGCTCTTTTGATTCATGCATTCTTTGATTTATTTGATTAAGGGTGGTAGAAGAGATCAGAAAATAGCCTTCAATCTTCTTATATAAAAGAACACAACTATAAATCATCATGGTTCATAAACTTAGTGGTCCCTTATCAAATATTCTATTTTGATAGGCATATATATATATATATATATATATATATATATATATATATATATATATATATATATATATATATATATATATATATATATATATATATATATATATATATAACCTCTTATTCAAAATCATTTTTTCTTTTTTAAAATTAGTTTGGAACATACTTCAAACTGATTTTAAAGAAAGAGAACTTCATTTTGATATTCGAAGTTTAAAACTACAAGATCACTCAATATTTCATCTTAAAACTTTATAAATTCTAGCAATATTTGCGTGAAATGCATGTATATTACTAAGATCAGGCCATGCTTTCATAAAATTTAGCTTCAAGTTTAAGATCTTGAAATTTAATTTCCAACCACAAAGTAGCTATCTTACACATAACTTGAGAAAGTTCTAATCTCATTCAAGTTGGCGCCCTAAGAATATTTTAAGAGTTGTTAGTTTCTTTCATATATTTATAGATTTTGCATGGGATTAATCAACATCCCAAAAATGCTTCAAAATCATATTCAAATTCTGATCTTTATTTCTCCCTAAAGAGACTATCAAACATGCAAAAATTGCTTGAAGAATGGATGAATCTTTTAGTACAAAATTTGAAATCTAATTTGGTTTTAGAAAAGAAAGTTTTTCCAAAAACATCATGGCATAGTACCCAACATGAATGGGGGGCATGTTCTTAAGAGGAGCATTCCTCTTGCTGATTTAGATGTTTAACTCACAAAAAGTTAAGCAATTTTCAATTATTTGTCATCATTTTCTAAGAAACAAGCTTTCTTAGAATCAACATTTTTTATTTTCTGCCATTTAAGTAAGTATAAAATCTGATTTTATGGTGACTTTGAGATAAAGTGGGTGTTATGCATGTTTCCTACACATTTTGAAGATTGATTTTAACTTTTATTTGCATGATTTTTCATTATTTTGAGATTTTGATTGAAGTCTCAAGCTTGTGGACTAATGTCTAACTTTTATGCTTATTAAAATGTTAAGTGATAAAGTCATATATTTCATTTGAAAATCAATCTTTGTGTGTATGCTTTAAATTACTCAATGTATGTTTATATTGAATGAATATTGAGAGATTATAAAAGAGAAAAGACTGAAGTTCCCATATAGTTTCTCTTCTTCTTTCATGCATTTACATTTACCAAAATCAATTGCATTACATGCGCCTTCTCTAAAAATTAAGTGATCCTATTTCAAGTTACACAAAGTGACTAAGTCATATTGCAACAAAAACTTAAAAATCTCACTTAGTTTCAAAAGAAAACACAAATAACATCACATCCTAATTTGGCCAAAAACATCTAAAAACAATACGTTTTCTATTATTTTGGAGTCCTCATCAAAATACTGAGTTTTACTTGATCCCAACACTTCTCTAAAAAAGAAAACTCATTTGAAATCAAGTTCATATCTCTTAAACCTAATCACATGTGTTGGCAAAAAGAAAATTCAAAATCATTTATTTGCTAAGAAAGTTAGCCACTTTGGCCAAAATTTGGTCCATGTCAACTTAGCCATTTTGGAATCCTCATCAAAATACTGAGTTTTACTTGATCCCAACACTTCTCTAAAAAAGAAAACTCATTTGAAATCAAGTTCATATCTCTTAAACCTAATCACATGTGTTGGCAAAAAGAAAATTCAAAATCATTTATTTGCTAAGAAAGTTTAGCCACTTTGGCCAAAATTTGGTCCATGTCAACTTAGCCATTTTTTCTAAAAATTAATCACAAGTTGATCTATCATGAGATGATCTTGAGTTCACAACAAGAAACTAAATGTCAAAATCTCTTATTTTCCAAGCCAAATTCCAAATTATTGACCAGATTTTCCAATCCAAATTTTCAAATTATCAAGCAAAATTCTAAAATCTTTGGTCAAAACCACGACCCAAATCAATTTTCGATATTCTTGGCCAAATTTTGAAGTCAAATTCAAATGGCACATTGTCGACCAAAATAAGGATCTTCCAATTTTGCCCAAATTTCAAAAGGCAAATTGAATTTTCAAATAACTTGTCTAAACAAGTTAATTTTTGAAACATCTTGTCCAAATTCCATTGCAATTTACCTAAAACAAGCTTAGAAATTGTTTGTTCAGAACATAATTTAAATTGAATTTCCAATTTCAATTTTAACCCTTTATGCACAAGCATATAGGTTTGCATCTAATGACTTGTACATGATCCGAGAAATACTTAGTTTTTGATCTAATTACACTTGTTAAAGGTAGCATGAACGGTTGGATCTCATATCAATGGGCAGATCCCTTTCTCTTGATTTTTTTTTTTAAAACCCAATTTGAAATTCTTGCCTATTTTCATTGACCCCCCAAGACGGAAAGGGGTGCAAACAGTCTCTAACAACAGATTGTCAAGGATCAAATGGCTATCGAGTGTCACCATGCAAAAAATTCCTTTACTTGGCCTCAGAGTGTTGAGCGTCATCTTATGTAAATACATTTGCTAAAATTCACTATATGCTCATATTTCACTCTAGAAATCATGTGATCAATTATCAGCTTGGTAATTCATGTAACTGTTACCACATGATAGAAAAGTATAGAGCAGAAGCCATGATAACCAAAGAAACCAGTAAACTTTAGGAATTTTAGAATTTCATTCTCATAAAATGTGATAAGTGCAACACCATTCAACAACATGTAGGACCCTTGAAGGCAACTGTAGTCCACGAGATTCGGGACTTTATTTTCCATTTTGATAATTTTCTTGGGCATGTTCACTACCGTACACTCACTCTGCCTTTCAGTCCTTACAATTAGCCATCCAAGGTAGAAGATGAAAATGAATAAACAAAAGTTCGACATGCAAACAACTTGCCTCAATATAAACGGTGCAGAAAGCTTGTCTCAGACAGAACTGTAAGGATCATTTGGTGGGCTGACATATGTCAATGAAGAATTTCAGACACTATGGCTATCTTAATGTAAATATCTGGTTAAGTGATTTCGTTTTGGGATATTATATCATTTAATATGGTATGACGTATTTTTATAATGTATAGATGCCTGTACGCAATTTCAGACTCTTTGATGGGTTGAATCTGTAATTAATCTTAATAAAAAAAGGTAGTGGTCCCTAGGGTCGTGAAAAAGAGTTGGAACATCGCTTTCTAGGGTTGTCTCTGTCCCATCTGAGAGAAACCGCACAGACCCTGGAAGATCCTACTGTGATCTCACCGTCCAGTTGTTCAGATGGATTCATGTACGCTTCAGTTAAAATTTTGATTCAGTGATTTAGCATGAACAAGATCATGTTTTAGGGTATATTCATTTTCGTGTAAGCATGAGAAAATCTCCCCATCAATTGGTATCAAAGCCTATATTTATTGTTGAATCATTGGATTTTTGGTGAACTTTGTGTGTCCTTCCCTTTGGGATCTTCTACTTTCTTCGGTTACGATTCAGTGATCAATGGTGTCTCTCCGATGATCTACATCGCTGGATGAAGAGAGCACCGGCGCGCCTGTCCCTTGCTCTGTTGCATATCAGGCATTCACGCCTGCTTCTGATGCTCTGCAATATATATATATATATATATATATATATATATATATATATATATATATATATATATATATAAAGGTGGGGGGGGGGGGCGTGGGCGATGGAAGCCGTTGGGCTTCCATTGCAGCTGAAGAAGTTCGCCTGCCGTTTGGCGTTTGGGAGGCGAACGGTGCACACTGCTCGCGCGGTAGGTGGTCGAACCCGGGTCGGGTCATGACAGACCCATGACCTGACCTGGATCCATAAGTAGGCGGTCGGACCCGGGTCTGGTCATGATAGACCCGACCTGGATCCATAAGAATAATTTTTTTTTTGCCGCCTGAGACTATTTGCGGTAAGAACTTCGGGCCCGACCTGTATCTATACGGTTCTTTCGGATCCGGGTCGGGACATCCGGATCCGACCCATATCCATACGGCTTAAATTTTGAAAATACATTTCTTTCAGATCCGGGTCGAGTCATGTCGGACCTGACCCGTATCCATACAAAAATTTTGAAAATACGGTTCTTTCGGATCTGGGTCGGCTCATGTCGAACCCGACCTGTATCCACACGGTTAAAATTTTGAAAATACGGTTCTTTTTTGTCAAAACGATTATGAAGAGAATCGAACCGATTCATTCGGTTTAAGACCGATTCAATTCGATTCAGAACCGGTTCGTACTTTTCGAAGCCGATTCACTTCAAATTTAAAATGGTTATTACCGATTTCAACTCTTTTCAGACTGGTTCAGTTGATTTTTAGACCGATTCAAGGCTTTTCAGACTAGTTCATTCAATTTTGGAACCGACTTTAGCCATTTTTGAACCGGTTCAGTGGGTTTCGAAACCGATTCAGTCTTTTTTTTATCGATTCGTCCAATTTTTATACCGGTTCAGTCCTATTTAGGAACATGTGAGTGTTTTAGTTGCAGTTTAAGAACAATACAGGCCATTTTAAAGCCTAATCAGTGGTTCTTGACCCACTTAATCACAATTATGGTACCAGTTTATAAAATTTTGTACTCTTTTGGGCGTATTTCATTGAATCATTTGGTTTAGGATTCAATGTAAGGTAATTTTGTATGTAAATTCTAATATATTTATCATGTTTTGGATGTTATTAAAATTGTGAGTGTAACTTAGATGAATATTTGTATTGTGAACTTGATCTTTGGTCATATCTATTGTTCAAAATGAGTAGATTTGTACTTTATGTCGCCAAAGTGACCTCTATTGTAGGAATTTACATGTTTCGAACATTAGATGATAGTATACTTAATCCATACGGGTAATGATCAGCCCAAAGGATGATTGTTGCTTGGTCAGGTTTAAGCATATAGGGCAATGAATATGTGATAATTTTCAGGTTTCCATGTGAATAATGAGTCAATCCAAAGATGAACTCGTTATTTGACAAAGCTAATTATCTATATTCATTGTCGACCAAGAATACCAATTGAAGTTAATATTTCAATCCAAAGATTGGATATTAATGTTGCACTGGTACCTTGTGATAAGATTTAGGCCATTGTATTTAAATTCATTTATATTTGTTATTTCATCTATGTACATCTATTGATTCTAAGCATGTTTGGTGTTTTTGTTCTTTGTACACAGTGAGTTCTGCTTCCATGATATCTGTAAATTTGAGTACTATTCTTGAGTTAAATGGTTCAAATTTTAAGGATTGGAAAGAAACTGTTATGATTGTTCTAGGTTGCATGGATTTAGACCGTGCATTTAGGGAGTCATTCCCACCTAAGTTAACAGATGGAAATTCTCATGAGGATAAGCGAAACTTTGAATGGTGGGAGCGCTCAAACCGCATGTGTCTAATGATCATGAAGAAATTAATCCCAGAAAACTTTAGGGGCTCAATTACTGAAAAGGCTAGTGTCAAGGCATTCCTTGAAGAAATTGAAAAGCGTTTTGCTAAAAGCGAAAAGGCTAAAACAAGTACTCTTTTGAGTAAACTTGTGACGCTGAAATATAAAGGCAAGGGAAACATACGAGAGCACATTATGAAAATGTCTCATCTTGCTTCAAAACTACAGGCACTAGGTCTGAAATTACCTGAAGACTTCATAGTGCATATGGTTCTCCTTTCTCTTGCACCATAGTATGGACAATTTAAAATTAGTTATAACTGTTAAAAGGAGAAATAGACTCTTAATGAGCTCATTTCGCACTGTGTGGATGAAGAAGAGAGATTGAAACATGATAAGATAGAAAGTGTTCACTTGGCTACTATGCCTAAAAGTAAGAAAAGAAAGACTATTAAGGAAGTTGCAGTTGACAATTCATCCATTAAGAAATAGAAGAAGCATAAGGAAGACAAATTAGGCTGCTTCTTTTGCAAGGATGAAGGTCATATGAAGAAGGATTGTACCAAGTATCACGCATGGCGTGAAATGAAATGTACACTTCCACTTTGGTTTGTTCTGAGGTTAATTTAATTTTAGTACCCAGACACACTTGGTGGGTAGATTCAGGTGCTACTATTTACATAAGTGTTTCTATGCAGGGCGGCCTAAATTGTCGAACGCCAAATGATGCTGAGAGATTCATCTATGTGGGCGATGGCAAGAAGGCGAAGGTTGAAGCCATAGCAGATTTTTGGTTATTGTTAAAGACTAGCTGTTATTTAAATTTGACAAAAACTTATGTAGTACCGTCTTTTAGACGGAATTTAATTTTTATTTCCTTTTTGGACAAATTTGATTATTATTGTTCATTTGGATGTAGTAAATTTAAGTTGTATGTTAAAGACTAGTTGTTATTTAAATTTGACAAAAACTTATGTAGTACCGTCTTTTAGACGGAATTTAATTTTTATTTCTTTTTTGGACAAATTTGGTTATTATTGTTCATTTGGATGTAGTAAATTTAAGTTGTACCTACACTCAAATTTGATTGTCACTGGTTCTTTGTCTAGTACCGATAACTTATATTTGCTTGATACGGTTTCTTCATATCATGAAACTTTGCATGTTACGTCTAGTGGTGCTAAAAGACACTTAACAAATGAGAATTCTGCTATATTATGGCATAGGTACCTATATCTGAAAAGAGGATCAAAATGCGTATGTTGAATGAAATTCTTGAATCCCTTCATTTTGCAGACTTCAATGTTTGCATTGAGTGTATAAAGTGAAAACAAATAAACATTAAGAAAAATATGTGCAAATAGAGTTTTAGACGTCTTAGAACTGATTCATACAAATGTTTGTAGTCCATTCCCTTCGGCTTGTTGGAATGAACAACAATATTTTATCACGTTCATAGACTACTATTCTCATTATGGTTGCCTGTATTTGATTCATGAGAAGTCTCAATCCTTAGACGTTTTCAAATAATTTAAAGCCGAAGTTGATAATCAATTAGGAAAAATGATTAAATCCATTAGATCTGACCATGGTGGTGAATACTATGGTAGATTTGATGGATCAGGTAAACAACGTCCAAGGCCTTTTGCTAAGTACCTAGAGGAATGCAGTAGAGTCCCTCAATACACCATGGCGGGTTCTCCCAAAATGAATGGTGTAGTTGAAAGACGAAAACCAGACTCTAATGGATATGGTAAGGAGTATGATAAATCATTCTACCTTACCAGAGTCCCTCTGGGGAGAGGCATTAAAGACTGTAACTTACATTATCAATAGAGTGTCATAAAAAACAGTACCGAAAACCCCATATGAATTAAGACCGTTATCATTGTATTTTTCTGAATATGTTGATGGAACAATGACATGAATAAAGACCTGACTATTGCTTACAACATTTGTATGAGTAGACTCAGGTCCCTCTTCAAAGACAATATGTCTAACCTTATCATCTCCCTCAAACTCAATATCCTCAAAGAAATGGATATTTCTCGTTTCAAAGAAAGACTTACTGGTTGGATTATAAAACTTATAACTCATTAATCTTTCAGAATATCCAACAAAATAACAGTTAACTGTCTTAGAGTCCAGCTTCCTTTCGTTTTGGCTTATATGGCCTCGCTTCAGCTGGACAACAAGCGATAAAGAGTTCTAAATCTCATAAGTAGACATATGCTATGAATGAAAAAATAAAGTCCATGATGGATAAAGATGTATGAGACATTGTTCTTTTGTCTGAAGGTGTGATCCCCATTGGTTGTAAATGGATATTTAAAACCAAGAGGAATTCATTAGGAAACATCGAAATGTATAAGACACGTCTTGTCGCAAAGGACTTTACTCAAAAGGAAGATATTGATTATACAGAGACTTTCTCTCCAGTCTCGTCGAAAGACTCTTTCAGGACCATAATGGCACTTGTGGCTCATTTTGACTTAGAGTTGCATCGGATGGATGTAAAGACAACGTTTCTAAATAGAGACATTGATAAAACGATATATATGGTGCAATCAGAAAACTTTGTTTTAAGAGATGCAAAAAAAATGGTCTCCAAACTATGGGCTAAAGCAAGTTTCCCGTCAGTGGTATTACAAATTTCATCAAGTTATAGTTTCATTTGGTTTCGAGACTAATAAGGTTGATGAATATGTATACTAAAAGTTCAGTAGTGGTAAATTTATTTTTCTGGTTTTGTATGTTGATGATATATTGCTGGCAAGTAATGATGTTGATATATTACATGAAACTAAGAAATTTTTGTCAACAAAGTTTGACATGAAGGATCTTTGTGATGCATTTTTTGTATTGGGGATCCAAATATTTCGAGATCGTTCTCGGGATATTCTTAGACTATCACAAAAGGCCTACATAAATAAGGTACTTCAGCGATATGACATGAAAAATTGTAAACCAAGAAATACTCCAGTTGCTAGAGGAGACAAGTTTAGTCTCAAACAGTACCCTAAAAGTGAACTCGAATCTAAAGAAATGGAAATGATTCTTTATTCATGTGTTGTGGGAAGCCTTATGAATGCTCTTGTTTGTGCTCGTCCGGATATTGCATTTATCGTTAGAATGTTAGACAGATACTTAAGTAATTCTGGTATGGATCATTAGAAAGCAACCGAAAGAGTATTGAGGTACTTACAAAGAACAAAAGATTTTATGCTCACATACAAAAAGTCAGATCAGTTGGAGATTGGGTATTCAGATTCTGACTTTGCTGGGTGCCAAGACAGTAGGAAGTCTATTTCAGGTTATGTATATCTCATGGAAAAGTGTCAAACAGACACTAGTAGCTAGTTCAACCATGGTAGCAGAATTCATAGCATGTTACGAGACATCCAATCATGCTTTGTGGTTGCAGAATTTTGTCACGGGGCTGCGCATTATGAATGGTGTAGAAAGACAACTGAGGTTATTGTGTGTCAATAATTCAGCAATCATATACTCTAATAACAACCACAGTTTGTCAAGGTCAAAGCACATATACATCAAGTTTTTGGTTGTTAAAGAGAGGATACAGAATGGTCATGTGTCTTTAGAGCATGTTGGGACAAACTCTATGATTGCAGATCCACTTAATAAAGGTTTAACACCTAAGGTCTTTCACGAATATGTTGTTCGTATGATGGTTTTATCCTTGGATAATGTGCTGGTTTAGTGGGAGTTTGTATTTTGTTTGCTCTTATGTATCGACACATATTCAATTTTCTGCAGAATATAGTTTAAAGTTCTTTGGTTCCATTTTATGTTTATGTTTTTTATCTTCATAAGGTTTTAAAGTAGGACCAGTTGAGAATAGACATGTTGTAATCACATTACATGTAATTGTCATGCTATACATCTATACCAGATCTATGTCATTGATTGTATCAACATTTATGATCATTGAAGGTTTAGCTAATGTTAATATAGCGAAAGCCGCATTGGTTCTGTGTTGATATGATCATGGACGAGATTTGTGAAAATGACGTTTAATAAGATAGTAGTTATGAGCTCCTAAACTTTTTATGTAATGTCTAAATGTATAAAGACATATTTGGCCCAAGTGAGAGATTGTAAGGATCATTTGGTGGGCCGACATATGTCAATGAGGAATTTCAGACACTATGGCTATCTTAATGTAAATATCCGATTAAGTGAAAGCGTTTTGGGATATTACGTTGCTTTGAGATATGAGGTATTTTTATAATGTATACATACATGTACACAATTTTGGACTCTTTGATGAGTTGAATCTGTAATTGCTCTTAATATAAAAGCGTAGTGGTCCCTGGGGTCGTGAAAGAGATTTGAAACATCGCTTTTTAGGATTGTCTCTTTCCCATCTGAGAGAAACCGCACGTGCTCCACACAGACCCTGGAAGATCCTATTGCGATCTCATCGTCATGGATTCAGGTACGCTTCCACTACAGTTAAAGTTTTGGTTCAGTGATTTAGCATGAACAAAGATCCTGTTTTAGGACATATTTGTTTTCGTGTATGCATGAGGAAATCTCTCCATCAAGAACCACCAAACAGAAATGTGACAGAAAGGATGTAATGCAAGCATAAAGAGTTGTGTCATTCTTTTAGATGCTCTGGGACTGACAACATGGAACAAGTAGCCATTGTGGATGCATCTTAAACGACAAGAAAAAATCTCAGCATGCTGCAAAATCCTTATAAACCTAATAAAATTGGTTGACATCGGGGTTATAACACAATGTTCAGCCTAATGAGTATTCTCTTGGAACATCTGACATTCAATTGGGTGATTGTCTATTATTCTTTTTGCATCAGAGTACAACATCTAATTATTACAGAATGTGCAGCTATCAATGACACAATAGAGGTCGTTGATTGTTTTGAGATAAACATTACTTCAAAGTTCAAACAACACAATAGAGATCGACACCATTGAATCTGCCTCCTCCTAAATTTGAAGCCACAAGCATGGGGGCTGCTCCACCGCAGCCCCCTCAGCCATCAACGACTTCTACGCTCAGCATGAACGAAGCATTAAACCCAATCAACGACTTACAACGACGTGAAAACCATCAACCACTTGCAAGGCGGCTGCTCCCCGGCAGCCCACTCAACCATCAACGACGTGAAAACCAAGAGAGAGAGATTGAGATGTGGTGAGAGAACTTACCGGTTGAAGAGGGGTAGGGCGAGTGGTTGGGGAGCGCAGGCGGAGCAGGTGCAGGAAACGGGAGGCGATGAGGTCGTTCTCGCTGCCTATGGTGCAGGTGGTTGGGAAGCCCAGGCGGAGGAGGTTACAGGAGAGAAATTACGCTGCCAAAGGTAAACGGTAGGCAATGAGGTCATTCTCGCTGCCGATGGTGTTGGAAGGAGGAGGGTAGGGTGAGTGGTTGGGAAGCGCAGGTGGAGAAGGTTGTAGGAGAGAGAGGGTAAAGGACTCTGCCCGCTCGACAATGACGACTGACGAGCGGGTGTGTCATCGAGTGGGCCAACCTGACGGTTTCCACATCCGTGGAGACTGACGTTTCAATATATATATATATATATATATATATATATATATATATATATATATATATATATATATATATATATATTTGTGCAATGGACGTAGGTTTTAGCTAGAGAATTGTCATGGACACAAGTATATTTAAGCAATTTTTTTTTTTGCCAAACCACCTGTAGCCTTGGCTGCCTAAAGTAATTCACTAGGGCAATGATCGTGAACATAAATGTTCTGTTGCTATGGCTTTTATATATATATATATATATATATATAATGTACATTCATACATCAAACTTGATGAGAATCATAGATTCTAAGAAAATTAGATGGTGGAGATTAGGTTGCATATATAGAAATAAAATTGGCTTTGAAAGAGTGGAATACCTCTCAAAGGAGGGAGGATTTTGTTTAAGGAAACTCATTTGTTTCTCTTTCTCTCTCTCTCTCTCTCTCTCTCTATATATATATATATATATATATCCTATATTTAGGACTCTTCAAAAAACAACTTGGTTTCTTTATTTGCATCTTAATCTTCTCTGTCTAATCGCCTTGGAATCGACAACCCAAATTGTTCTCATCAAAGTATAGTTTATAACGGTCTAGTACTTACCTCTTTTCCTATATATATATATATATATATAAAATGTACATTCATACATCAAACTTGATGAGAATCATAGATTCTAAGAAAATTAGATGGTGGAGATTAGGTTGCATATATAGAAATAAAATTGGCTTTGAAAGAGTGGAATACCTATCAAAGGAGGGAGGATTTTGTTTAAGGAAACTCATTTGTTTCTCTTTCTCTCTCTCTCTCTCTCTCTCTCTCTCTCTCTCTCTCTATATATATATATATATATATATATATATATATATATATATATATATATATATATATATATATATATATATATATATATATATATATATATATATATATATATATATATATATATATATCTCACATATCCTATATTTTGGACTCTTCAAAAAACAACTTGGTTTCTTTATGTGCATCTTAATCTTCTCTGTCTAATCGCCTTGGAATCGACAACCCAAATTGTTCTCATCAAAGTATAGTTTATAACGGTCTAGTACTTACCTCTTCCTTTATATATATATATATATATATATATATATATGAGCTTGTTTCTTTATTTATATTTAAATCTCCTTTGGTTATTATGATTGTGTTGTTGGTTGCTATGGAACTTATTTTGCTGCTAATCATATGAAAAATGTATGAAAAAGGATTGTTTATTGTTGATTGTAGTTTGTTGCTGGTTGATGCAGTAATTTTAATGTCAGACTTGGTTATTTCAATCTAAATATGTGTTTCAAAATATCAAGAATGTTGTGTGGCCATATTTGCTAGGATCAAACTCCAAACTTGGACTTGGTATAGTAGGTTAACTATGCCATAATAATATTAAAAAAAAAACTGAATGCTATGGAATCCCAACACAGTGATTTATTGTTCTATTCCATGATAGTACTCTTATGGTTGACCATCCTAACGATGTGCTCTCAAGCTGATCCCAATGGAAATCAATCCTTCATGTTTGCTTTTCCTTGGACAACTATGCCATTGGTGCCAATAAGTTTCCCTTTCATCTCTACCTTTTGTCATTTTGTTGGTTGACTATGAGGTGCAATGCTTCATTCTCTCCGCAAGAGGTTGCCCTAAGCTCCACGAATGCTGCTCCTTTGTTTGGATAGAAGTTATTTTTCAAGGGCTTGGAGAGTGCATAGAAGAATGGAACTTATCATCCAATACTCAAGGAAGTAGCTTTTGGCAGTCAAGTGAGATTTTGCCAATTACTCTGTCATTTGTTGTTCCTCTATTTAGGGCTTGGTTATTGTTAATCTATTTTTTATTTTGTAGTTTGGTTGCAATGGTGGGAATGCAGACAAAGACATTTGAGTGTGCTCTAAAAGCAAAATGAAAGAGTTTGGAAGTTATTGGGGAACAAAGCAAAGGTGAATAAAATGATAGAGTTGGTGGAGAAGATGATAAAGTCGGTGAAGTTGCATATTATTTTACAAGCACTCTCAAAATAAGATGAGAGAAACATCTAAATGGCAGCATTCCGACATGGTTACAGGAACAAATAGTGTAGTATAATGTGACAGATAATACACCATGGTCAGGAGCAAGAGAAGGAAATTCTGATCAACAACAAATGCCTACTATTTGTAGCAAAACGTCTATTAGAAGAGGTTGAGGACTGTAGCAAAACACCAGAAGCAAATTGGCACATGTAGAATAAGGTAGAATAGTTGTCGTTTGTGGAGACCTCATCTACTGACTAGCAGTATTCAAGTTTCCCTAGCAAATGTTGCCCTGACAATAAGGAGCTGGAACTGGCTGATGTCATTATTGATATAAGGGTAAAGCGAGGAATGAAAGAGAGCCCTAGAGGTGTCTCTCTACATCTATGTCACAATGGTACGGGTACGGGTACGGGTACGGGTACGGGGGTACGGGTACAGGTACGCCATTTTTTAAAATCATGGTACGGGTACGGCGACTATTATATATAAAAAATAATTATTTTATATAATTAAACCACAAATTGTAACAAAAATGTCAATAAAAAGAGGCTCATAATGAATAAATTATCATTTTTTCATTTTGTTAATGAAACTTCTTATGTTAAAGTAAAACAAAAAACAAAAAAAAATAAAGATAAGTAATTTTTTTTATTTTTTTAAGTTATAATGTAGTTTGGATCTGGATCCGACCCAGATCCAGATCCAAACGTACCCAGCCGTACCAGCATACCGGTACGCGGTACCGGTACGGCGGTACGTGGTACGCCACTAAATTGGCGTACCACTGTGACTTAGCTCTACATCCGGTTTAGAACCACTTTAGGAAAAAGAGAAAAAAAGGAGATTGGAGGAAAAATAATGAAGCAGATGAAGGAAATAAAGAGAATAAAATAAAGAGAGAAAGATTGAAGAATATCAAATATGTCAAGACATAGGAGAGAAGAAATAAAATACGACGGCACAAATTATAGGTCAATTATGTGGAAGAGGAAGATTGGATTACAAGGAGGAGGAGGAGCATGATCATGGGAGGAAGCAGAAGACAAAGTGTCAAAGTGGTTCTAAACATAAAAGGAGGTAGGTTTGTCTCCATTGATCCCTCTTCTATTGTTGAGATATTTCATTGTTGACTGTAACATGCTGATGTCACCGCTAAATTACTTAAGACTGATGGAATGAATGAGGGCAATTTCTAAATCGCCATCCAAAAATCAATTAAGGCTTTGGTTAATCTATTAATTGTAACATCCTAGAAGTTAATGCCAAAAGCGGATTTGAAATATAGTTTTTGCCCTAGAAGTTTCAAAACCTTGTTTTGTTCATGTATGAGTATTACTAAGACATTATATCAAAATTAAGAACTAATAATGCCTATAAAAATACTGGACTTAGTTTTGTTCATGTTTTGTACAAAATGAAAAAATGATTGTTCGATGGTTACAAAACTTGCAGTGAAACTGACTGAAACAGTTCAAGGCCCAATGAGATTTGGGTATTCTGGTAATTGGTTAGTGGCAAATTTGTAATCATTGGCCATGACAAGGGGTATATTAATAATTGAGTAAACTGAGTTAAATTGTGCTAATCATGATTATGCCTACTAAATGACAATTTAAGAGTTCAAACATCCAATTAATGATGGATTAAGTTTCTTAAACTAGGATTAAACACTAAGCTAAACCAAAATCGAAATTAATCATTTAAATCAAACTAGTGACACTAACCTTTGCATAATATTTAAATAATTTATGTAACCTTCTTCGAATAAAATATATTAAAATATAATAAATATAATATTAAGTAATATTTTAACTATAAAGGGGCTGCTGCCCCATTTTGGGCGGCAAATTGAGGAGAAAAGGGAGAGGAAAGAAGAGAGGAAACAGAGAGGAAGAGAGAGCAAAGTGAGGACAAAGAGTGATTTTCAATGGCAAAATCGTTGCCGGATCCCTTCCAAGAGCATTGCTACCACTTGGAGTAGAAATTTTCCAGAAATCTAAGTTTTGTTTCCAGAGCACATAGTTCTTGTGTGTGAAGGGTCGTGTTTTTATTATTGTGTTGTTGGTTGCTATGAAACCTATTTTGCTGCTAATCATATGAGCAATGCATAAAAAAGGATTGTTTGTTGTTGCTGGTTGGTGTAGTAATTTTTATTGTCAGACTGGGTTATTGCAATCTAAATATGTGCTGCAAAATATCAAGAATGTTGTTTGGTCATTTTTGCTAGGATCAAACTCCAAATTTGGTCTTGGTGTAGCACGTTCACTATGCCATAATAGTATTAAAGAAAACAAGGAATGTTATAGAATGCCAACACAGAGATTTATTGTTTGAAGCCATGAGAACACTCATGGTTAACCAACCTAACTATGTGCTCTCAAGTCAATCCCAATGGAATTGATCCACCTTGTTTGCTTTTCCAATGACAACTATGTCATTGGTGCCAATAAGTTGCCCTTTCTACGGACATCTCTATCCTATGTCATTTTGTTGGTTGACTGTCAGGTGCAACGCTTTATTCTCTTTGCAAGAGGTTGCACTAAGCTTCTCAGAATACTCCTCCTTTGTTTGCATAGAAGTTTATTTTTCAAGGACTTGGAGAGAACATAGAAGAATGGAACTAATCATCCAATACTCAAGGAAGTAGCTTTTGGTAGTTAGGTGAGATCTTTCCAATTACTCTATCATTTGTTGTTCCTCTATTTAAGATGTTATTGTTAATTAATTTTTGTATTTTGTAGTTTGATTGCAATGATGGAAATGCAGAAAAATAAGGCAAAAAGGACATTTGAGTGTGCTCTAAAAAAAACGAAAGATTAAGGAAGTTATTGGGAGGTAAACAAAGGCAGATAAGCGGACACAGTTGGTGGATAAGATGCTAGAGTAGGTGAAGTTGCACCTTATCTTACAAGAACTCCCAAAATAAGATGAAAGCAACATCTAAATGGCAGCATTTGAACATGGTTACATGAAAAGATAGTGCAGTACGATTTTAATGAGGTGACCTACAGAACAAAGAAGACATGAAGAACACCTGCACTTGTAGCTTGTCTAGCCTTCTCGAGGCTCATCAAGCAAAACATTGCTAACCCCATCTTGAGATATACTAGAACGAATAATAGGGAAGTCACTGCCTAGTTTCATCTCGTTTTTTGGATGACAAACAATGGAAGATGAAGGTGGAGGTATATCCGTGATCTACATCAAATTACTACTTGATGATGCTCCACATCGCAAGGAACCATACTATTATAGTCGGCAAATTTGTTTTTAGATACTTTCAACAATTGGGTCAGTTTGAACTTGTGCAAGGACATTGTCGTGCTATGCTGGCAGAAACAGGATGGAGGCTGCACTACAATAAGGTTGGGAACAAACTTCTTCCCATAAGAAGGTGGCATGCTCCAAAAATTTTGCATTTCTCCCTTCCAAGGGATAGGATCACTTTGGTTGTCCCATTTCTTGCTGTTCATATCCTCTCCTTTTTTACCAATAACAGCCTGAAGGCCTGACCCCCTAGCAGCCATTCTCCAGATTTACCATTTGCTAGTATTTGTACTTCAAAAATGTATCTATCATTTCTCACCATTTGGGGATGTACCCTGTATTGAATACTCGCACACCACTTGGTGTCATCTTTTTTCCACATTGTTACTCAGAAAATTTTATAAATTGACGCCCAAAAAGTTTGGAGGATTTCTTAAGAAAACATGAGAATGAAAATAATGGAGCCATTTTATCCCATGACATGTTTGAATTTTATGCATGTCTGAACACTCCAAGTGATTGAATCTCGCTCACACAATTGTCCAAATGATTCAGACTGGAAGACAAGTGAATACGAGGCAACAAAAAAGCGAAAGAGAATTCTCCTTGAAGGCGAGGAAGGGATGAACAATGATCACTTCATTGGGTAGCCCGACTAGTCCCAAAAATTTTGGAAATTTTAGTCTTCACCCAAGACGCATGGCGCACAGACATACAGTTTGATATGTTATTGTATGGAAAAAATGAGCACATGAATTGGAACTTGTCACCTTAATGCATGAGAACTTAGAAAAATGTTGGTTGGGGTGGGGGCCAACGATGTGAGTGAGACTCCAGACCCGGGGACATAATGTGGGTTTCGTCCATTTTTTTCTTGGAGAATTGCAGGGGAAAGGGTCTACGACTGTACGCAGTTCAGATCCAGTAGGTTATGTCTGTTTCCCAGAGCTAACATAACCTTATATCCCTTAACGGGGATTGGAACTCTGACATAAAGTTCCCTAAAACCCAACTGGGTCCAGCATGCATATATTCACATGAAATCATGTTATACCCATGTTGGATTTAGGACCCAACAACTAAACCGCGCAGTAACCCATTGGTAAAAAAAGATCATGTTTTGCATACTGGATCCAACCAAGCAGACCCAATTCAGGTCCACAAATTGATATATTCCACCGTTCCATTTATCGACAAATGTTTATATAAGAATTGCTGTACGATCATAGTGTCATCACCAACTAAAAGCTCCAACATTCACCAATTAAAAGAAAGATGGGAAAATCACATACTTGATATAATCTTGATCGTTCAAATACACAAAAACTACCATTACGTACAATATTGGTAAACAAAAAATGTCACATCTACGTTCACTGCCAATTAAAAGAATGATGGGAAATCACATGCTTGATATAATCATGATAATTAGAATGCCTAAAAGCTACCATTACGTACAATGTTGATAAACAGAAAATATTTGCATCTTCGAGCAGACATGGCCTATCAGATCGCGTTCCCAAACTTTCAGGAACGAGAAGGTTTGTGTGTACCCAAAAGAGGCTCTGATGGCAAGATGTCCATTTGGAACATCCATATCCAAACTGATCCTCCAGACATCAGACATGTCGCCCATGAAACAAGTAAACATGGTCAAGCCTGCTTATCAAAAGCGGAGAAAGTGCTAAAACAACATTTTCTCATTCAAACGGACCAAATATTTTCAATTAGGTCAATAATCGAATCAGTGATGTATCCGAGCATCAAGAAAAAACTTTTGATTGGTTTAACCAAAGCCCCATCATCAAGACAAAAAAAAAATGTTTAAGAAATTAGCTTACTGCTGACCACAGCTTCAACGATGCCTTGTCAACATTACAACAAGCGATTTCAGGCACAATCTATATCACATCCTGGAGGATACCAATGCCATGCAATATACAGCAAAACCTGTATAAACAAGTTTTCAACATTTTATAAGCTGTATTTCAAGTGCCTAAAAAAGAAACATTATTACGCTTATAATCAGATACCTGACTCAGTAGCTTCTTCCCCAGTAGGTCCATATCTTGGCAGGCTTACCTGATGCAAAACAAAGTGTACCTAACAAAAGAGGGAAGAAGCACAAAGAAACAATAAATCCAGAAATTCAATATACATAAATAACTTTATAAACAGCAAATTGTGGATAAAACCACAAATGACTAGAATTGATTGATTTTAGTAAAGAAATAAAGGAAAAGTCTTATGCCAGTCAACAACCATCATCATTATCGTCCTTATGATCAGACTAAGCACTATAACAAAGAAATTCATCTGAGTTAAACTGAAATATTTATGCATCTATGTATGCTATCCTAGTAACTGCAGAAAAGTGAATTTTTTTTCACCAACATAAAAGCATAGACCTGTAGCAAATAGACATGCTTATGTAATAGAAGAAAACTAAAACCTACCAAAACTAGAACATGCTATTGTTTAAAAAAAAAATAGAAAATGAAGTCCCAGAGACAATCAAAGGATAAAACAAACATTGGCAAAACGATGTTTATGGATTAAAACTTCAATTTTTGGGAAAATCCAAGTTTTTTTAAATTGCAAGCGTGCATGTACATGTGAACCGGAAAGCAACAGTAAGTGCAAAAAAAGTATAAACGTGCAATGATCAAATGGACTTTTAGAGGTCAAAACAAGTGATACTTTCTAAAAGACATGAACATATTGAACAAACTATCGGCAAAGATGGGTTTATTGATTTCAGGGTGCCCAGGAAGAACCAAAGAATGTGTTGAATGGCCCTTTGAAATACAGAGAGGACAACCAGCTATTTGAAACAAAACGTTCCTAAATCTTGTCACACCACTCCTTGTGAAATGACCAGAGAAAGAACAAGAGTTAATTTCATGCAGATGATGATGACATTTAAAGCTACATGGGAAATCCAACAGTATATTATACATGCAACAATAGGAACGCCCTCTTAAAGATTTAATCTTTCCTGGGGATAAAGTCCATATGGTCATATATGTAACTTTGTACGAATGATGTGATACCTTCAGGAAGAGGCATCTGATCAAATGGTGTACAAAGTGACTTAGCAGCTCCCATTTCACCTTTTGTTCTAGCTTTCACATCTTTCTCAACTTCCTGAAGGCATAAACCACCAAGATGAAAATAAGAAAAAAAGAGGTTACGAATGTAAATTACAACAATCATATCGAGTTACAACAGTAGCACTCAAGATCTTCAATTTTAAGTCACACAGCTCCTTCATATGGACTACCGCACCCTACTTAACACAGTTGACAGTACACAACCCAGGTGTGGATGTGGGGTAAGAAACACGTTAACTGCACCGGCACCTGAATATTTCTGTTCCTGAGTGTACACCTGATTAAGTGAAAGGTGCAGAGGCTTTTTCGTCCAGAAATCAGACTTCGATAATGTGAACTGAAACTGATTTCAACAATTTTTTGTAATAAAAAATAGAAAAAGAGAGGGAAGGGGTTATACGAAAGAACTCTTTTTCTATTGCATGCTGTTGGCATGGCCAGCCACTCTGTTGTTTTTATTTGCTGTATTAGATAATAGTTAAATGAACTCTGATGTTTTTTCCTGTTTTCCATCCTGTAGCGAACATGTTCCTATATATAATCTCATAAAAAAAACATAAATGGACTAAAATAATGTTTTCTTTTTGTGTGGTTTGGATCAGTTCCGACCTGGAATCGATCCAAACGTACCCAGTCGTACCCGCATACCAGTTTTACAGGTACACCGCTACGGGTAAGTGGGCCTCCCCCACGTACCACTGTGACTAGGTTCACATTTACTTGTATTATCAAATATGCATCCATCATGAAATTTGTGCACTCAAATGAAATCCGGTATGGATGTGTATGCACTAATGCAATATGTTGGATACTCTTTCATGTATTCTTGTGTGTGTATATATATATATATATATATATATATATATATATATATATATATATATATATATATATATATATCACAGCAACTGTACCTAAGTTTTTCTGAAAAATGTCACAAAATTGCATATGCTAAAAAAAAAGACAGAACCCAAAGTTGCAGGTAGAAATTTCTTAGATGACCAAATATCAACCAGAACACATATGCTTAGGACACAACATTCACAAGAGGATGGAGGAGGATCTCATTGTCGTAAATATAGTTGTTTAAAAAATATCTTAGTTGTCAACCTAGGAGTAGTTAGGTCTGACCAGTCACCAAGTCAGACTAGGTGCTAGTCACCTGATCGGTCTCTAGGTATTAGACAGTTGAGCCCATGGTAGGGACTACTCAACTGACTCGGTGAACTAGCCAGTGAATGACTAGTCTTCAAAGTGGGCCTTCTAAAAAAAACTGCCTTCAACCACCATAATTAGTATTTTACAAAGTCCTGTTTTTTTTAATACTTTTCACCTACCTTTAGCCTCTGTTTTTAATTAGATTTCCTTTAATCTACAACCAGCCTCTATTTTGTATTATTCTCAGTCCCTCACTCTCTTAGGCAACAAAGCATTTGCCATTCTAGCTACTCTCCTCTCTATGTCTCTCAGAAAAATGAAACTCGCTCTGTGCTTATAATATATTTGTGTGTGTATATACTATATATACATTTCCATGTGCATGTGTCTGCATGTGTGTGTGCATATACACGTGTCTCCTTCTTTTTTTTTTCTCATTCTTTCGTTAATATTGTGATATTTTCAAAAGCAGCGGACTGTTAGCCAAATACAACAACACTCATAGCCTCAAGTTCAGGCACATAAAAGCATGTAGACAAGGGCTAATTGTCCTAATGGTCACATATGTGGTTTTGTTGAAGACTCAGAAAGATTTTCTTCAGGAGCTTTTTTCCATGATGTGAATATTCTCTTCCTAAATGTATTGTAAACATCTCAGAAGTTCTAAAACTTGAAAATGAATAAAAAAAAGTCATGAGAGAATAGGTTTTATAATACTTTAAATGAAGAAACACAAATAAATAAGTAGATAGACTCTTTGAAAACACAAAAGAAACAAAATGAAAAAATTAACATGCTTAAAAGTATATGAAAAGCAGCTCTGATGAAAGATTCTGGAAAATATCGGGAATATCATGAAACAATAACGCAATAATATCACGCCATTTTCACTTTTGGTAATATTTTGAAAATTTTAGGATATATTAACAACATCACCTAGCTTAACAATGCGATGAAATTGGGATATCTTTAAAATATCAAAAATATTAGTGACTTTGGTTTTCAGCAGGACTCAGCATGATGTTGACCATCCAATGAATTTGTCTAAGTGCAATAAATACAGGAACCTTGTGACTTTTTTAGCTGTCATATAGGCATGGATATGTGTAAGATAAATAACTCTGATAATTTTGGCATGAAGTATCAGTTCTCTAGAACAAGGTCGTAGGGAGGAAAACGTTCACAAGCTGCCCACATACATATAAGCATAGTTTCTAACGGAAATTAATGAAGCATGAATGTTATCAGAAACAAAAATTCAAGAACGCCAGTTATACGTTTTTGCAGTTAATAAATAACAAATCCCAAATAGAAAGCATTTCCCAAACATTAACCCTGAAAATTTGTTTAAACACATCTATAAAAATACAAAATGATAAATTTAAAGAAACCAAACAAGTAAGTCAAAAAAGTTTTGAAAAATCTCACGAAAAATATCATGATTTTCTCATTTTGGCAATATTTGAAAATATCACGATTTTTAGCTATTTTATTTTTTCTTCATTTTTCTTTTTCTAGTGTGATATTTTGAAAAAAAGGAGGTCAGTATGACAACGAATACAGCAAATATAATGAAAGGAAAATTTTCAAAGGATAAAGAAAAACTAAAGATAACCACTTTGTCAGCTGCCCAGGATTAGAAAGAATGTCAATTGCCAAAACAATCTCATATTAGAAGGATTAAAAATTGAAGCATGCAAGCAAGCACAGAAGAAAATTCTCTTGTAGAAAGCACAACGTCATTCTCTAGCATGAACATACTAAGCCAGCTCTAGTAAACTACACTTCCACTCTAACTAGAACAAATAAAATGCAGTCCTATCTTGGATGAGCAAGTAAAAATAGCGCCTACAGAACATAAATTCAAGAAAAGAAATATGCTCAAACAGCGAAGAATAAATCAGACAAAAAGAAAGCAAACTCATATGTTTTTCCAACCAGTGACATGAAAATATGGAGATTACCATCTCATCACACCAAGGAGCCAGGATCATCTTCTTTGCTGCAAGAGCATCTATAAATTCTTCCCAGGTCCTTACGACCACTATACAAGCATCTCTTTTCTGCTTTGCTGTCTGATACATGCTCTGTTGAATGTCATCCAATATTGTTCCGACATCCTCCACTAATTTATGCCTTGGTACATCCATTTTTGCTGACATGTCACGGCGCACAGCACGGACCTGGATGTTAGTTATCTATACTATAAGGTCCCTCCAACACATTAACAGAAAAGGGTGCATGACAAAAGTTCTGGCCACTAACAAATATCTGACAATGATATACTACTCATTCTGGAAATCGAAAAGACAAAACTGTAATAACCAACAATTTGTTGCAGGCCCTATGATTGATGGATTATTCTTCAGTGAAAGCTGTTAAGTCTCTTCATACATTTAGTATAAGGAATTAGATAATGATCATCAGTATCAAGTTCTACAAACCAACTCAGTAAGTCCAGGCATAACTTTATCAACAATTTCTAACCTAATAGTTATCGAGTTGCTCAATATAGTACTGTTTTCAAATTGCATCCACAGATTCATTTGGAACCTAGGATTCTGAGCTCCACCATTTCTTAGTATACGCCTATTGCAAGCTAAGCTTGAATAATCTTAGCTAAGTCATGACTTTACCAAGATAAAGACAAAATTACTCTTTAGATTCACAGACAAAAAGAACAACCAATCTCCATTCATGCATCTTTTACATAACAAGTATCAAGGAGAACAGTAAATATGCAGATAAATTTTCATGTCATTAAAAACATCAAACCCATGTAAATTTAGATCATAGTCACTAGTAACGTTCTCAACAAGTTTTTCTTCAAGAATATTTTCAAGTTTTGGTGCTTCTCAGATGGAAGTTTTAAAAGTGGACATTGGAAAACATAAAGAACAAAAAAAGAATTATGGTGCAATAACTTGCCCAGTATTTTTCTTGATAACATCAAGAAACAAATGATAAGATAAGCAGAAAAATTGAAAAACCACATGCTCAAAAATAGGAAAAAATGGAGTTTTGAAGTTCCAGGAAAATATTGGGAGCACCTTATGAATAATTTTGCAATTTTTTAATTTTCGGCGATATTCCAAAAAAAAGATAATGTTTTTTTAGCATCTAACTTTTATATGCTATCACCTGAATTGAAAACAGGAATGACTAGCGGGATATTTAGAAAAAAACAAAGATACCTGCAAGTATGGTAGGTTATTCTTATAATTTTAACAAGATAAAAAACAGTGGTTAACTTTTGCCCAGGGTAGTATATGAGATTAATCCTAGTCAAACCTTCCGCAATGACCCCGTTTATTTCCAAAGGAACAGGAAGAGGTGAAAGATTCAAGGTTTATACAGCTAAAGAAAAAGAAGGAATTGCAGATTGTGAATACTGTTTCAGATATCAGCCTGTACATATGCAACTTCTGTGACTCTGCATGCCAGTAAGCCTGAGATGACACCCTATCTGAACAAGTTGACTGCAAAAAACCAATCCCGTTTGCACCACTGTTTCATGTAGTTACACAACTGAATAAAGCTCTGCCACATGTTGACACGGGTGCCGGAAACAGCTTGGACATTGCTGACTAATTTTTGTATTTTTTAGTATATTTTGTTATTTTTTGTGTAGTAATATGTTATGAATATAAACAGTGAATGTGAATATTATGTGCAAAATAATTCAAAGAAGGGTGCACAGCAGGGAGATATATATATATATATATATATATATATATATATATATATATATATATATATATATATATATATATATATATATATATATATATATATATATATATATATATATATATAGCTTCTCTGCACCCACACTCATGTCCATGCTCATGTGATAGGAAAGTAACATGTCAAAAAAAAGGAAAAAGAAAACATGCATGCATGTGTAACTTCTGGATGATTATTAAATGCATGATGTTCAAAACTTTAAATCATGTGTTTGCATACGTCGTAAGCTCAGTAACATGCCTAAATTAAATAACAAAAGAATGTAAGATCTAAAGCAATGATGACTGATGAGCTTCCTGACATTAAAAACTGAACAACACTGCTGTTGTGCATAATCAACAACAATAAGAAAAAGAGATTTTGGACCTTTGGTGCATCCTTTTATTACCTGATTGTTAGCCAAGTCTCTGGGTCCAATTTCAATCCTCAGAGGAACACCTTTCATTTCCCAGTGCGAATACTTCCAACCAGGTGAATAATTCTCTCTAAGATCCGCTTCAGCACGTAAGCCTGCTGCTCTTAGCGCTGTCACAGTCTCTGAGCATGCATCCAAGATCCCCTGTGTATCTGCATCCTTGTAGGGAACAGGAATCACAATAACCTGTAATGATGCGACTTTAGGTGGCAAGACCAAGCCCTTGTCATCTCCATGGACCATAATCATCACGCCAATCTGGTAAAACAATGTTAGAAGTATCATTAGATGCAAAACGTTACATGAATAGCAGCCTTGAAATGTTTGACTTTACATGATTGATAAATATAGTAAACCATATCCATCTACTGAAGAATACAAGAATTAACCATTGTTGAACTGCTTACTAAAAATTTAATGAAAAGAAACTCACTAAACAACATTAGATTTATTACAAGCAATGTTGTACAACAAGCAATGTAACTCGATCGGGTTCAAATTTAGATACATAATGTAAGAACAAAAAACATTCTTTAATTACTAACAATCATGAAAAGCTTCAAAGATGAATGTACAGAATCAGGAAAAATGAAAAAAAAATGTTCCCCATGAAAAAACATGAATTGCATTAACACAAGTTACACAAGCAATTAGGAAGTTACAAACATGAAACGGATTTAACAGAAATATAATAATCACACTGCACCAATAAATAAACTAGTGTTATAAGACATAAGTCTAAAAGCAAATTTAAGTATGTAATTCTAAAAAAATTGAGGTCCCAAAAGCAAAGACCATAGACAAACCAAAATAAGAGGTAAACAAAAAAAAAAAGAGCGACTTCAATAGGTTCTTCGCCCTTCAGTTCCATTATTTTGTTAACTTGTTGACTGGTTTAGGTGCTTGTCCTACCGAATACTTACTATGTGTTATTGCAGGTTTTAAATTTTTAATCATGCCTAAAAGCAAAGACATATTCTGGAAACATGCAGAATTAAATGAAGGAAAATTGGTTTGCAATTTTTGTGGAGAACAATATGCAGGAAGAATCACCTGGTTTAAGTATCATTTATCAAGACTTCAACGTCATGATGTTGCTATATGTCAGAATGCGCCACAAAATATCAAGCAAATGGCACTTAAAGCATGTAGGGATCTTAATGAGGGGCCTAACGAGAAGGGAAAAATGCAAAGCTACCCAATGAATTCAAGTGTAAGTGGAGCATATTTAGGTTCTTCCGGTTCAAACTCGTTCAATAAAGGAAAAAGACAACATCAAACAATTTCAAGCATGTTCAGAAAGCAAGAAAATGAGCAGATTGCCAGCTCCTTTTTAAAGCTATAGCCATGAACAATCGACCCTTCAACTTGCTTCGATCCATTGATTTTAAAAATTTTGTTGGCATTGCTTCGCACTATTGCCTAGGATACTTTCCACCAAGCAGTGAAACAACAAGAACGAGGTGACTAGATGATGCAAGGGAAGATGTTAAAGCATATATTGGAAAAATGAAAGCTACGTGGTTACAATATTGGTGAACTATTATCAATTATATCGAATATTTGGAAGGATACAATTAGAAGCAGATCATACATAAATTTGCTAGTAAGCTGTCCAACAGCTATGATATTTTGGGAAGCAAAACATACAGAAAAGGTGCTAAATATACATAATTTATAATTGAATTTTTATCTTCAACTATTGAAGAAATGGGGCCAAAACATGTTATGTAGGTTGTGACAACCAATGGAAGCAATTACAGAAGGACAAAACTTATCTTTGAAAAAAGCTATTCAAATATTTATACTACATCCTATGCTGCTCAATCCTGTGCAGCTGTGCTGCTCATCGCATTGACTTAATGCTCAAAGATATTGATCCTTTGGAAAATGTGGCAACTATCATGAGAAAACCTAAACAAATTGTAAAATTCATATGGAATAAGCTGCAGACTTTGATATAATGAGAACTTATACAAAGGGAAAAGAGTTGAAAAGGCCTGATGCAACAAGGTTTATTTCTCATTTATATTTTAAAATAGGGAGAAAATTTGAGGTCCATGGTTGCCTCTAGTGAATGGAGACATGTAGAAGAAGTTAAAAAAGATGATGCAAGAGAGGTTACATGTCTGATTCAAAATAAAGATTTTTGGAATATGGAAAAAGAAATAATCATGTTTGTTGAACAATTGGAGAAAGTATTGAAAATATTAGATGGAGGAGCCACTATGGGATATTTGTATGAGGCACTTGATAAAGCTAAAGAAGCTATAAAGACTGCAAGTAAGGACAAAAATGAAAAATATATGCCGTATTGAAAAATAATTGATAGGAGATGGAATTGCAACTTGAATGATCCAATACATGTTGCATCTGCTTATCTAAATCCTCATTTATTTTGGAATAAATTAGTAAAAATGAATGAAGAAGTTCGTGAGAGTTTGGACATAGTGACAAAAACTTATTCCTCATGAGAATTATTTTGAAATAGCTAATAAGCTGGTCAAATATCATAATAAAGATCCTACACTGTTTCGAGAAGGGTTAGCCACAACAGTTATTCACATTGCACATGCACGTATCTCATTTTATTAGATTTTCCTTCTTAAGTTTTCAACATTGACGATTGGTTATACATTTATACTCTAAAGTTCGCTTTTTTTTTTCTTAATTATAGTAGGGATTTGGTGGGAGATGTTCAGTTTTGCTACTCCCGTGTTCCAAGGTATAGCAATTAAAATTTTAAGTCAACAATGTAGTGCTTCAACTTGTGAAAGAAATTAGGGTGCATTTGATGCTGCTAACACGAAGAAAAGAAACAATTTTGCACCATTTAGATTAACAAATTTGGACTTCATTAGAATGCACATGCATTTGCAAAGCATGGCTCCAAAATTGAAGACGACCAATGCAAATTCTATCTACTTAGAACATGTGAACTCATTTTCTGAAGACAAAAATTTAAATACAGAGACAAAGAAACTTGTCTTCAGATTTAGAAGAAAAAAATAGTGAAGAAAATGGAAGACAAAGAACTACAAAACTGATAACAAATGAAGAAGAAGACTCCACTTCAATGGATGAAAACTAAGACGTGTTTTTTTTCCTTTTTAAGTGAAGATTGACTTCATTTGTATGTAAAGCCATGAAGGCTACAAACTGTTGTTAGTTATGTATTTGTGAGACTATTATTTTTCATTTCCTAAATTTCATTTGTTGTTTATCTAGTCATTTTTCAATTTTTTTCATTAATTTCACATTTATTTAATTTTTATTTAATTTTCATTTTTTTTTTAATTTTTTAAAATTTGTCAAGATTTTCTTGAGATTTACAAAGTGGTTGTATTATACCTGGGAAATTCTTCCCCATATAATACCCGTAAATGATATATGTGACAATGGTTCAGATCTACTTGATATTTAAAAGTCAATTTAAGAACCACCCTTTTGAAAATCATTATATAAGCTTAACACATTCAATTATATACAAATAAGAGAATAACCTCTACAAAGTCATTGTTTTGCCTTTGTCAGAAGTACAAAAAGTACTACTAGTTTGGAAAACCTTTATTTACTTCATATGTTATAAAGTTGTCTTTCAAAATTAAATAATAAAAAATTTATTTCTTGGTTTGTTATCATTTAAAATTTTAAATCAACAAATCACTGCTTTTTATTCTACATAATAAAACATATACATAAATATGCTTCTAAGGAGAATCTTCAACAAGAATAAATCCCACATGCCACAATATTTCAATATGAAGAAACTTTTAAGAAGTAATAATGATAAATATACATGAATATAAAACACAAAAAAATATAATATTACTTAAATACTAAAAGTTTGAATACTGCATTAGTTTTCATGAAGTTGTAGAAAAATGCAGATGTACATTATAGTATGATACAATATGTGATATTCATGCACGTTATAGCATGATATAATATGGCAAATTTTCTGTTTCATCCATTGACAATCGAGTTTAAACTTGACTGCCTTACAGTTTGATCAGAAGTTTATGCTCCTCTAGGTAAAATTTCTAGGTGCCACTGTGAAACACCAGGGCATTTCAGAAAACCCCTAAAAAATGAACCACGTGAGGAAAGATGCAAAAAGACTTATGATAGGAGAAAAAATGGCCAATCTTCTCCAGTGAACTGTTAAGAAGATTGTGAATCCGGATCATACAATATTATTCAGAAATCAATGGAGTTCCAGTATAGTAATAACATAGCTGGTGGAAACACATTCATTGAAAGTACGTGAATACACAGCACTAAAAATCTAATTCTAGATTGCCAAATGCTAAAGCAGAGGGAAGCAACTTCAAAAAGAGAACAATTTTCAGCTACATTATAAAGCTAACATCCTGTACCACAGCAGCATATGCAGAGCCAGGAATCAGATACAGCATACTTGAAATACAATCCTAAGCCAGAAGAAATAAAAACATTTCAAATTTTACTAAGGTAATGCAAACAGGGAAATTTAACAGTATTAGTAGTAGCAGTTCTATCAGGAGGCGACATGGAAGAAATCACAATCATCAACAGCTTAATTATGTCATGCACACAACCAGAGGAAATGATGCATGCTCTTAAGCTACTACAAGACCAAATAAATTAGCCTAACAGTAACCAGCAACAGCAGTCACATGAAACAGAAAATTTGATTGAACTGTAAAATCAACATATATAAGGAATTATCAAGAAAAACAAAAAATATTACCGAACGGGTAGTATAAGCCCAAGAATTCTGCCAGACCATCCCTTTTTCTCCCTTCTCATTCTCAAAGTTAATTTCAAACATCTTAGCAAAATTTTGACCAAGACAATGTGAAGTAGCTCCTTGTATACCACGACCGGTATTGGGGACAAAAGCCTAAAGTAGAAAATAATAAGTCACAATCAGCAAAATATAAGGCACTCTGAAACACAAAAGTGCTAATTGCTTAATATGCACATTTGGCACATAATTTTGATATCTAGAAATATGAGACATGATAAATTATTACCTCTACAGTTGTTGTATACAAGCCACCTGCAAATTTCTCTAACTCACTTTTTCTTCCCTTGATCACAGGCACTGCAAGGTATTCTTCATAAATTGTTCGGTACAATTCCAGTATTTGAAGAACCTGCAGAAAATAAATACACATAAATGAAGTTGCAAAAGCTAACATGAATCAGGTATGACGATGTATGACATTGCTCTAAAAAAAATTACAATAGCATTTCGTGATTAAGTCACACGGGTGGAGACCCGCACCGGTGCAGGTGCAGATGCGGCCCGACATGACACCCGACTCGAGTGAAAAATATTGCCAAAGCTATAATACAGCTTAAGTGAAAAATGAAGGATAATGTTGCCAAAATTTCTAGAGTTTTTTCACTTTCACTACTTTTGTCTTTCTGAAATTAGCATAATTTCTGATTTTTTTTAAGACATCAACACCCACAAAATTGAAACAGTGTCTCATCCTCAAGCTGCTGAATGAACTGAATGTGAACTTGCAGTAAGTGGAAACTGAGACACATACCTGCTTTTTGTTTTTCTTTGTTTCTATGTAAATATTGTTCACCTTCATTCATTCACATAAACCATAATTTCCACTTCTTTACACGTTGCCCATGGTCTGAAAGATGCAGTTTAGTAAACTTTCTTAGATACTCTTTATGCTTCATTTCATGATGAGGAAATTGCCTGCCGCGATTCAAGATGACAAGAAGTTGTTCAAGTCTTTTTCGTAACTGGAGCATTGGCTGAACTTAACTGGCCTGAATCTTACCAAGCTCTTAAACAACAGAGGATGAACTAAATGGATTTCAGGATTCAATTTGATAACGTACAATAGCCATTTTCATGTCACTGGTCAAAGCTACTCCAATCATTGTCACAAATATTGTGTCTTATTCAATAAAGGCCCCATATCTATGTTAAGAATGATTAAAATGAAAAATTTTGGAAAAAGACACATTTTTTGGAAAAAAACATAAAAATGAATTTAACATGCTTTTTCCATTTTTTATCACATTTTTTCGTGCTTTTTTGCATTTTTTTTGCTTTAAAGTTAAAAAGTTCAGTTAACTTGTTTATCTTCATTTCTATTATTACTAAGATATCATTTTGTCATTTATCTAGTTAACCTTTTTCTCATTAGATTCTAATTTTTTTAATTTTTTACTTAATTTTAGATCCTTTTAAAAAAATGCACAGATTTAACCTGTCACCTGAGTGCGGGTGTGGGTGCAGAGGCGCAATTTTTTTTAAAAAAAAAAAAATTAGGTGCAAGTGCGACGAGGGTGTACATACATGTGTGTGTGTGTATAAATCATTTGTTACACAGTTATTTAACTGTTTAGTAGCCTTATTTATTTGTATTTATACATAAAAATTTGTATTAAACATAATTTAGTTATGTGCACATTTAAAATGGTCAGTTTTGAACCGGTTCGGCTGACCGAACTGAATGTGCTGTGTCGGAGAAGCGTCAGGCACTAACGTCGACACAGACGCGACACAGGTGCGGCAGCCATTTAGAAGCACCCAGGTGACATAGGATTTAACCAAGATTTTGCCTAGAAAAAACAACTTTGTGGAAAAATGCCTGAAAGAAACCTCACCTTTTAAAACCCAAGAATGATATTTGTGACAATGTTAAAGATATTATAAACATTTCAAGTAACAAGCTTCAAATAGGTAAGTTCCCCATATTATCATGCACAAAATGACAGGTAGGAAAAGTGTAACAGTTCTACCTCTTCATCTGCTTCAGCCTTTGTTGCAAAAGCTGTATGCCCCTCTTGCCAAAGAAATTCTCGGCTCCTGTCAGCTTAGAACACAAATAGCCATTAATTCTGGCCAATCACAGGTCCACAAGGTACATCAGCTTAAACATTCTAAGTCAGCTTAGAACACAAATAGCCATTAATTCTGGCCAATCACAGGTCCACAAGGTACATCAGCTTAAACATTCTAAGCATGTAAAAGCCTTCACAACACCAAAAAGAACAGAATAGAGAATTAACTAATTATTTCACAAGAAACAATGAATGCTCAACACCAAAAAAAGGGAAAGGGATGAAAGAATGAGAGAAAAACAGCTACGACGCACACAGATAGACATCTTTAGCATAAAAAGCAACAAAAGACTGCATTATTTTTCAACACTCGCTCTGAAAAACAATGAGCTACAGCGATAAGCCAAAGAAGAGAACTCCCGAGATAAATTTGCCTGATAGGTAGACTATAGAAGCATGAGAGAGGGAGGGAGAGAGAGAAGAAGGAGGAACGGAAAGAGCACAATACTATGTCATATGGGTACTTTAATAAGGACCACGTACCTATCACCGTACCCATACCCAAAGTGGGTACTTCGACACACTAAGGTACTTTTTACCTCAAAACTGATTCAAACTACTTAATTTTGCCCAACTCAGTTTTCATTTTGTTTTAGAGTTATTATTCATTAACAGGTAATGTTCTCATGTATAACACTTGTTTATTTAAATGCTATGTCACATAGGTATGGGTGCGGGTGCCCATGCCGGTATGGGTTCGGACTATTTTAAAAAAACTTGGGTATGGGGATGCGTCATGTATGTCTATATGTATAGATATATATATATAGGAAGAAGAGAGAGATGAATAGGAAGGGAAGATGGCTCTGCTTCCCCTACTTCTCACTCTGTCAATAGCAAAAGAGAGAGAAAAAACGGGCTTCCCTTAATTCCATTTGCTTCATGTGTCCTGCACCTATTGGACATAGTTGATCATAAACCTTATGTAAACTTCTCCATCATAGGAATATGTACACTAAACTGCTTTTAGCATGCTCATACATGTTAAATGCAAGTATCAAACTGACCTGATAAAAGGAGTTGGATTGCTAAACTCCCAGCGAACCACATTACACCATTGATTGAGCTTTAATGGAAGGTCTCGGTGGCCTCTTATCCACTTTGAATAGTAAGGGTACATAACAGTCTCACTTGTTGGACGGATAGCAATGGGCACATCCAACTCCGACTGACCAGACTTTGTTACCCAAGCTACCTGAATCACAAAAAAACAGTTTGAGGAAACTAAAAAGCCTATCATTGGGATGATTGCAAATAAATGACAAATACAAAAGCAAGATAAATCATGTTAAAAGGATTTTTTCCAGAAAATATCCCAACCGAAATCATCATCTTCTACCCAGCGATCATAATAATGTCTACCCCTGAGTTAAGAAGCTGAAAAGTGCACAGAAGAGCTCCCAATAATTGTTTGTGCCATATGCAGCTTGCATAATGACCACTTAGAATTGATTGATGTCTCCATGCATTTGATGCATCCATTGGCTTCATAAGCACTACTTATCTATGTTCCCCAACTCAGTCTAGCAAGAAACCTCACCTTTAGAGCCAAAATTTATATAGTCTATGCAGGTACCAGGTCTCCTTTAGGTGCATAAGATATAACAGGATAAAATAGCATCTAATAGGTGAAAATTAGATGGAAGCAACTTCACATGGGGACATAATATGCATGGCTCATGAAAGAAGACAAGCTATGGTTTTCAGCCACAGGTAACTGAAGCCTCCTTTTATACGCACAAAGCACATGGTCCCCACACATAGCGCAAGAATAGCATAATATACCTCCAATGCTCATGCATCATTATGTGGCTTGCATTCCACAATCGTAAGCACTTTCTTCCTCAGAAAATAACTGCTCCATCGTGTATTGGTTTACAGTTTGTACCCAGGAGATTCAAGATAAAAGTTAAGTTACTGAAAAGTGAGCGATTATGGTTTGTTTTAACTTTTACATTTTCTTATAGGTTCTTACTATTTTACACTTAAAAAATCCTTCCCATGAAAACCATGCTTCACCAGAAAGGTCATTCCACCTGTCACTATTTTAAATTCATGTTGGTCCAATTTGCCATGTTTGGTGTCTTTTTTCCCATATTTGTTAGACTACAACTTCCTTAACATGGAGAACCAAACAATGAATCTAGACTTAATTTTCTATGTAATAAGAAAAACAGTTTATGAAAATCAATATGAAGCACATAATTTTTCAAAATTTGCCAAAGAAGATGGACATATTTTAGGCAAAAAACCATACATTGGGTGCATGCATATGAAGAAATTCTCTTGTATTATGATGCGCTCCTTTGAAACTTACCATTCTAGTTTTTCATGAAACGAATGTTTGCTTTAATTTGTGAATGAAGAAACTCCCCTTCTTTTAGTAAAACAGCAATTTTCATTGTAAAAGAACTAAAGCAGCAACTTCAGCAAAAATTCCTGAAACTAAAGGAGTATACAAAACTTCACCTCTGGAGCAAAGCCCTCTATGTGGTCTTTCTCCTTCTCCAATACGTTTGAAGAAACAAATAGAGGAAAGTAACAATTCTTTATGCCCATCTTCTTAATTTCGGGATCAAAGAAGTCCTAGAAACACATAAACAGCAGTCAAATACAACAGTTCTCCAGTTCATCCACTGATCCACACAATAAAACATAGTCAATGATGTTTCTAGGAAATTATGGAAAAAACAAATACCCATGACAGGCACCAGTGAATCACAATAAAACAAAAAAAATCAATTTTAGACATACTATTTCTTGCACTAATAGACAAATTTATATATAAGAATCAATATGGACAACATGTCATCATAAGCAAGCAATATCAATTAGAGAAAAAAATTGACTAATTTCTGCATAACTAGACATAGTCTGGAAAATACAGTTTCAACTTATAAGTGTCTGTTGACGGATCTTTGTGTATGGGTCCGGGTCTGGACCTGATCCAGTATGCCTTGTTAGGGCATACTTATATCTGTGTAACCCTAATTTCTGAAGAAAATGAAATAATCAAGAGAGAGAAAGTCTGGTTGCTGGTGAGCACCGACTCCTCCTCATTCGTGGTTTTTTCTCCCTCGTGTTGAGGGTTTTCCACGTTACA
>JAANDH010000896.1:71505-116388 GCA_011799765.1 Nymphaea thermarum
ATGCCTTGTTAGGGCATACTTATATCTGTGTAACCCTAATTTCTGAAGAAAATGAAATAATCAAGAGAGAGAAAGTCTGGTTGCTGGTGAGCACCGACTCCTCCTCATTCGTGGTTTTTTCTCCCTCGTGTTGAGGGTTTTCCACGTTACATCGTGTGTTCGTGGTTCTTTTCCTCTCCTTACTCGTATTTCTACAGTGTCCTAGTTCTAGGCAAGGCTTATTTCTCAACAGCCTGTTTCTAAAGTAAATCCTTTAAATCATAAAAGTTTTAGATATGTGCCTACGTGTGTTGATGTGTGTCATAAAACAAGTTATGGGATAATAAGTCTGGATAATGTTGTGAACGACACATGATTTTACTGTTAATTTAAAAATTATTATCACTAAAGGCATAATGTGTTTGTCTGTCACATGTGTAAGGGTATTATACGGTGACTTATTTCTTGGGTATAATACGGCAAAATTATATATCTCGAGAAAATCTTGGGAAATTTTTTATTAATTTAAAGAAATACTAAAAATTAGGTAAAAGTAAAATAAATAAAAAACTAATAATAAGACTCTGAAAAATGATTAGATAAAATCATAAACATGACATGATGTGGGTGAAAAGTAGTACATTAAAAGCAAATAATAGCCATATGTAAGATTTACAAAATAATAAATTTGGTTGGTCTCCATGCTAGACGCAATTTATTCAGCCGCATGTATGAAGGCTGAGATAATGAAAGAGTTACTGCTATGGAGGGGTTTCATAGGAGCAGCTGGGCTCTCTCTTCTTTATTGCATCTAATATTTTGTAAACCATCTCTCTCTCCTCTTTATTACAGAATTAATATTCATTATTACATGCACCTTTCAGCACTCTCTCTTCTTTATCTTGCTTAATTTTCTGGTTAATGTTTGATTGAACACTTAAAAAAAATCTAACATCCAGTAAAAAAACACAAAAAAGATGCGAAAAAAACACACATTTTTTGCATTTTTTATTTTCTGACGTCCTTTTGAAAAAGACGTGTTTTATTGACGTTTTATACGGCTGACTTATATTTAACATATTTATAGTGCTTTTTTCGAATAAAATGCAATACTTGTGACAATGGTCTGAGTGACCTTGCATGCCTTAGAGGATCTTAAAACAAGTTATGGGATAATAAGCCCATATAATGTTGTCAAACTTATGAAATTTTTCTAATTAATATTGTTTTTCTTCTTCTTATGTAGTCCTGCTTTCTTTTTCTTCTTTTGCTTTATGCCCATCTTCTTTTCCTCACTCCTTTTTATATTGCATGTGAACTGTACCTGTTAATATCCGTATCGTACGATACGGACGCGTATCGTACGATACGTATCGTATAGGTCAAGAAAACCTATATGATACGCTATTTAAAGACGATACACCCCCGTATCGCACGATACGGGGGAAAAATTAAAAAGGGGCCGTCGGGACCCCTTTTTTACGCCTTGTTTTAGAACATACACTCCTCTCTCTCTCTTTTCTTGTTTGTAAACGCTACAAGAGACGTGGGAGAGAGAGATTTTCTCTATTTCCATCAAGTTTTTCCGGTGAAGAAGCTTTCTTTCTCGTAGTGGGGAGTCTAGGGACGGTGGGAAGCTTGGAGAAAGAGGGTTTTTTGGATTCTAACAACAAGAAGGTAAGAAATAACCCATTTTCGCCATCGAATCGTTCATTTCTCTTATTTCCTACATTTATTTGTATGTTTTTACTCTTAGCCTCTTAGGTTGCTTAGTATGTTATTTTGATTTTTGAATGTTTGATTTCTTATTTTGGAATGTCTTGTTCATATGCATACTTTATAGTTCATACTTCATATACATGAATGATGAATGTTCATTTGAATACATTTTTCTTGAATTTTTCTGATTTTTACTAGTTTTTTCGGATTTTTTTAGATTTTTCTGATTTTTTATAAATTTTTAACATTTTTTATAAATTAAAAAGTTAATTTTACGATACGTTAAGATACATTTACGATACGTTACGATACGGCGTATAGGTCGGCCCGACCGATACACGATACGATACGGCAGTGATAACATTGTGGCTGTTATAGTTACAATTATAGTTCACATAATGTATCATATTATTATATTTTAAACATCTGCATGCTCTTACAATTATATTTCATATTTATACTATCAAGTCTCAACATCTGCATGTCGTTTTAGAGTCTTAACTGCTTGCGTATATCTGTACTGAGCTTGCTTATAGCCTTATACCTTTGTGTCTCTTTTTTTTTTTCTTTTGTAACTAGAACTTTAATCGACAACATTATGACAAGCAATGTGAACATGAAAGTTGTGATTATGCTGTGGATTCATAGTTCCCTTTTTCTTCTTTTCATTAGCTAAGTATTTATGTTTCAGTTTGTGCTTTTAATTCTAGAAATCAAAATTAGAGATGTAGCAATTTTACTGAGGAGATTTAAGGCTATGTTTGGATGGAGGGAAAGAAAGGTAGGAAAGGGGGTGAAGAGAGGAAAAGAAAATAAAATAACTATTATAAAAGCTTGTTTGCATAGGAAGCAAATGAGAGGACATGAATTATCAAGTAACATATTTGTTTACCTACAGTAAAGAAAGGAAAGGAAGAATTGAAAAGAACTGTTATAAAAGCTTGATATAAGAAATGAATTGTCAAGCATCATATTTGTTTACTTATAGTAAATAAAGGAAAGGAAGAATTCAATTTTGTTTACAATATCATCCCTAATACATTAGTTTTATTAAAAGAAAGGAAATAATTCAATTTTGTTTACAAAAATATCCCTAATACATCAAAATTTAATTGTACACGTATCTCTTTCCCTCTCTGCCTCTCATTGTCTGCCCAACAGAAAAATAAGAGAGGAGCTGTGGCAGCATCCACTTTTGGAAAAGGGGAAAGGAGACTCTCGCGGCAGCCCCTTTTCCTGGCAAGCATTCACCTAATAGAGAACAACAAAGAGGGAAAAAAGAGAGAGCAAGAGAGAGAGATTGGCCCAATGGAGAACGACACAAAAGAGGGGTTGTGTCAACCCTTTAAAAAAAAAAGAGAGAGAGAGAGACAAAGAGGTATGTTTGGAGGGTTGAAAATGCCATTTTTCCCTCTCCTTTCCTTGTCTCTCCTTTCTTTCCTACCCAAACACAATTTGCTTTAGTTTTTTTTCCGTCCTTCCTTTAAAATCAAAACATAAAACCAGCTATCATGTCCTTTCCTTTTCCTCTATTTCCCTCCATCCAAACAGGTTGTAAAAGACTTTGTCAGAAGGACTTGCCAAATAGGTCTCAGCACAAACATCGACATGAATGCACGTATGGGTACGTGGACAGTGCAGCTCAGCGCAGCACCTTACATGGTCAACATACGTCTGGTATCGTCGGACATGTCTGCGTTAGTTTGTGATGTCTCAGAGGCACACCTGACTTGGGTCCATAGAGAGTCGGGTGCAGTCAAGAAATGCAGAGAACAAACATGTCCTCTTTCTGGGGGATTTTTTTTTTGTATTTCGAAAGATTGAACCCTTTCAAAGGGTTTTAGACTTTTAGGGCTTCGTTGAAGCCCTTTCACTTTCCCCATTTCACTTTTGCATGATGCACGCTACCTCTGCTTTGGTGTTCTCCGACGAACAGCTCCAGTGTATCGTTGCTTCCTTCCAGCATCCAAGCAAGTGGTGCAGCTTCCTCTCCGTCCGGCGACCAAGCTATTTGGTTATCTTTCTGTATTTTTCAACTTTTCCGGTGGGTTAATTAGATTTTTCAGTCTGTTCTGTCATCGTCCTTATTTTCCCTGCCTATCTGGTTTGGTTTTCTCATTTGGTTTGTTCTATTCTCGTCTCCAATTTAAGACATTTGTAATGGATTAAAAAAAATGCCTATTCTCATTCATTTCTCTATTTATCTTTTTTTTTCTATTTGCAAGCATGTTTGGCGACAGATTTTTCTGTTTTTTTGCTAGTATATGCTCTTTAAAAAAAATTTGTTTTTTCTTTATAGCATTCTCGAGTCTCGACTGACATAGTTCTTTGTTTTTTCTATTCTTCCTTTTTTTCTTACATTTTGTTCGTAAGCATGGTTGGGAGTAAATTTTTTTCTGTTTCTGTTCATTGAGAGATTCAGCAGATGCACGTTCTGTTCCTTTTTTTTGGGTTTGTAAGAGATAAGCACAGTCAGCTGTTCTGTATGAATGTGGCATATATGTTGTACATGTAAATGCATATATGATTATATGTTGCATTTATATATGTGAATGTATATATGCTGTTTATACATAAGAATTTATGAAATTGCTGTAAAAGTGTAAATGTATGTTGCATATTCATTTTTTTTTTGTCTTTTTCATTTTCAATTTTCATTTATTTTTGCACATTTATAGATATTTCCATTTTCCAATATATGCTGTATATAATTATATATGTAGCAATATCAGACACCAGTTTTACGCTTTCGATTAGTCTTTTTTCGTATAGAGCATTAATAGTATTTTGAGTTTTAATGATTTGACCTTTCCTTGTTTATAATGTTACAAACGATGCATAGTACAATGTTGTTAGAATTTACATATTTCAATGTATACAATTGTAATGTTAATACATTTTAGATGCATTTATATGTTAAATGTAAATTTTCGTTTAAAATTAGAGGGAGTGAGTGAATTGTTGCATGTCTTTTGGACTCCATGTGTTGTGCATACTCTAAATTTATCATTAGATGACATATACACCCCACCAAGTGAAGAAGATCCTCAAGGACATGAACAATTTTCATGAATTGAAGATATGGAAAAAGATGCAAAGAATATCATAACTTTCATTGTTTTTTACCAGCACGCCTTGTCTCCTTTTGGTAGTTAGACTTGAAATTATTGAAAGTTGCTTAGGCACGATTTGTTTCCATCATTGAAAATTGGAACTTCTATAAAGGTCAAGCAATTAAGAACATTATTGTGGATGATAAATGGACAAACAGATTGACATATTTTTTTGGTTCACAGAGCCAATTCAGGGAATGCTGAAGGAAATGGATAAGGATGAAGTATCAGTCACGGAAAACGCGTCATTAACGAAAAAAAGGCGAAAAAATGTGATAAATTACATGGCTGTTTAAAATTTTAGAAAACGTAACACATTTTCAACGTGTTTTCATGTGTGCCCCTGTGTTCCCCCCCTTAAAAACATTTGAACAAGTGACTCACTGGCCAAATAATTTGTTGGATGAGATCTACATAGTTACATAGTTTCTTAACAAATAAAAACTCTTGAAATGCATTATTCCAAGGTATAAAAAGAAAATCGAGGCCATAAAAACCAACGGGCCACTTTGCAATCAGAATTTGAAGGATTAAAAGATCATGATTTTATCCCCAAAAAACACGAACCAAAACATTTATTTATAATAAGGAGGTAATGTTAAATATATGTATACCATCACAATAAGTAAAATCATTGTATTAGCCTGGTGCACACAGGCGGAGCTTGAGGAATACCATGCGTGTGTTTGTGTATATAGATGTGCCGTTGTGTGGGACACTTTGGCGTTACTATCACGGCAAAAGCAAGCGAACAGATGGACAACAAAATTTCCTAAGGACAGAAAACATGATCTAATGCCAAGACGATGGGTTGAGAAAATGCTTACTTTCAGTATGTCCCAGATTGAAAAAGCCCATGGTCTTAGTATGTAACAACCAGAGACATCGTAGTATTCAATCATCTCTCCATTAACTACCACCTGCAGAATCATCGGAAATGACGTAGATGCAGAATTGGACACGGTCGAACTCCTCTGAAATATGTATGGGATGAATTATGGGCTAAATTGATTTTAACAATACCTCTGAATACCATTCCCCAAAATTCTCGTCTTTCTTATACGTAAGACCAAGACCTGTCTCTTTCTTCACCTCCTTCTTTTTTGGTGCTGGAAAAGAAAAGGAACCAAAACAAAAAACACAAAAATTTAGCTCCGCAGTGAAATATGTGATCACCAAGGCATGGACTTCTGCAGAGAGAAGAGGTAGAGTTCTACCATTCTTAGTGCCTCCTTGCGAAGGTTTTTTCTGCTTTGTTTCCTTGAGTTTTCCACCATCAGTCCTGTCCTTAATAGACAAGGAATCCAATCCTGAATTCTCCATCTCACAGACGGAAACAATAATGGTAGGGTTTCAGCAAAATTTTTATACTGGAAACAATGTCCTAGGAGTTTCCTAACATAAACATATGCAAACAAGATGCTGGCGGCTCTGTCGAAGCGAGGCAATGGTTTATACTCGATTGCAGAGAAGAATCTGTGATTTCATGCGGTTACAAGAAAGAAAGAAAACGACTTCCTATGGTACCAGGAAGTAGGAAAGAGAGAAAGAGAGAGAGAGAGAGAGAGAGAGAGAGAGAGAGGGCAAGGGGGACGGTGGGGAGGGGTTTACTAGGCTTTAGCAATGAAAATGAAGGTGATGGGAATACTCGGCTTTAGAAATGAAAATGAAGGTGATGGGAAATGTAGGGTTTCCGAAACCGCGAAGAAGACCACCAGTAATCCAACGGTTGAGATTCGACGCACTGAGAAATCGCCAAGGAGCTTATTTAACCGGCAGAGATCTGGGCGTTTATGGTGATGGCTGCCGTTAGACGCACTAGGAGGCTCGATGGCTGATGGGCGTGGTGGAGAAGCCAGAAACGGGTCCAATAAATTGCGAGAGACTCGATGGCCGACCCCCTCGCGTTAACCCAACGCTGGACCTGCTTCCCGCCCGCCGTGACCCCTTTTTGGGTCCGACGAACAGGACCCACCATCCCCATAGCTATGGAGTATGGAGGGCATGGCATGTCTGGCAGTCTGCCCTCTCGAACGAAATGAATGAAGGATGGTTCGACCATCCAACCACAGTTGGAAACCAGTTCTTCGCAATGGTTGAAGGATAATTTTAACCTCAACCACTCGAACCCTTGCAACTTACAGGTTTGCCCAATGGATTCCTGGTCTAGCCCTTTCTCCAGGGAGCATAAAATCAACGTAAGCTGACGCAGACGAAATAAGAGAGCAAGAATGTTGGGCTAGTGGGATTTCGAAGGAACCTAACAGCCAACAAAGTTAGGACCTTGGACCTTTCTTTTAGTAAGATAGTGAGCTTTTGTTCCATGTATATAAGCAACTTGCAAAGTCCATATATATTATACTTGTATGTGTGCGTGTGTATACACATATGGACTTTGCTAAGCAATATATATATATATATATATATATATGTGTGTGTGTGTGTGTGTGTGTGTGTGTGTGTGTGTGTATTGCAAAGGGACAGGGAGAGAGGGAGATTTGTTTAAGAACCAGACCCTTTAATTTTTTTGCTAAAATATTATTTTAAATAAAACATAAACATCCTGATATATTTATGTAAACTATTTTGATATAAAACATGCTTTAAATCAAGTTGTTTTGATGAAAAATGTTGAATTTTCTATTATCAAAATGTTGATGCCATGAAAACCACTCATTTTTGTTTGTTATAAGGACACCATTCAAACTCAAAAAAATGATCAACTTAATAGTATTTTGCATCAACCTAGCATTAAGATCATATTGGTAAGATTAGATTTCAAAAAAAAAAAGAAACTCTTTAAATATATATATATATATATATATATATATATATATATATATATATATATATATATATATATATATATATATATATATATATATATATATATATATATTCTCATGATAGTGTTCACAAGAAGAAAAGTAGCGAATGATTGTGGTATCCTCTATTTCTCAATACAAAGAAGTTTGCTCCAAACCCATTGTGGAAGATAACATTTCCCATAGGTGGATGTTGTTGATGAGAACCACATTTGCAAGTTGCAGTGTATTTTTGCAATACTATCTCTCACTACCAAACCCAGTCGTCATTGAAATCTAGGGGACCAGCACCCTCTGTGGCATAAGAGAACCAAATGTCACTTGTGACAGCTTGCAAGTCCCAGTTATTGATTTAATGGTGGTGCATGAGAATAATGTTGCAAATGGTGGACGAACAACTTATCAGAAATCTTATTGATGAGTGATAGATGCAGCCATATGTGTAGAGGTGCTTGTTGTCATCATTGAACCTGCCGCATTGCTGCCCTCTGAGCAAGAGAAGCAATTCTAGCTAGCAACAGTAATCAAATTCCTAGGGATTAACATAATGTTGTTATATGAGAAAAATGGTGTGATGGTGGATAAACATGTTGCTAGAAATCGTCTAGACAAGGTTGGGATGCAGTTGGATGAGTAGAGGTACTCAACTTCGATGCCGCTAAACCAGGGACCACCACCCTCTAGGGCAAAAGAGAACCAAATGTTACTTGTGAAAACTCATAACTCCCAATTGTTGAACTAATGGTGGTGCATGAGAATAATGTTTGCAAATTGTGGACAAACAGACTATCACAAATATTATTGATGAGTATAGATGCATTTATATGAGTAGAGGTGCTTGTTGGCATCAACAAATCTACCGCATTGCAGCCTTTTGAGTAAGAAGCAATTCTATCTAGCAATAGGTATCAAATTCATAGAGATTAACATAATGTTGTTGTATGAAACAAATGGTGTAATGGTGGGGATAAACATGTTGCTATAAATAATCTAGATGAGGTTGAGATGCAGTTGGATGAGTACAGGTGATCAACTTCCATAGCTGCCATGGTTGCCATCGATTGAGGAAAAGATAAAACCAGTTGAGGTTGTAACACAATTGGAAGGCCAGAAGCCTTTGAAGCTGGTAGAATGCAGCAAGCAGCCTGCCACCGAGCATGTGATGCATAGTCCAGATGATGTTGAGATGCAGTCGAAGTAGTAATGGTCCTCATTATCGCCCAAAGCTAATAAGGTTCATTTGGCAATCCTGAGATGCAGCCACATTAGCTGAGAAGAGTTGCCCATCGTCTATAATGGCCAACAAATCTCCAACCAGAGTTTTAGGAGAAGGACATGGCAAACACTCCAGTGATGGGAAGGATGGAGCCGCTACAAGGAGCTTTTTTTTTATGAGAGAAAATAAAGGATCATTCTGTGCATACATTTTGCAACAACAAAAATTCCATTTATCTATAGAACCTACAAAGAGAGCTTGAGAGCATATACATTTTAGATATGAGATCCAGGGTGAAAAAAGAAAAAGAACCTAAAAAAAGAGGAAGATAAGAAGAATGAAAAGAACAATAGAATGGAAAAGTATGTTATATACAAATCTTGAGGAAAATTAGTGAAAAATATTAGGAGGAAAATGGATGTGATGAAGGTGGAAGATGTGAACATGGAGTTGGATGATGAGGACAGTGATGAAATTGATGTTTTGGGTGAGAAAAAAAGGAAGAGACATGACATCAGTAAGGGTCCTCGAAGAGGACAACAGCTGGTGCCTGTTGGTGAGACATATAGACAACAAGAATTTTGACGAGGTGTGAAACCTTTCTTAGTAGTAAATTGTATGTTTCTTGTGAGATGTTCTAGTATGCCTCTAATGTTGTGCTGTGTGCTCTAACATGTCATTGGTATTAGAGTGGCATGTTGCTTGTAACGTTGTTGGTATTAGCATCAAGTAGTTGATGTTGCTAGAATGTTGCTCTTTTTCTTGTTTACACAAGAAGCACTTATCAGTGTGTGAATGTATGTTTGTCATAGCTACTAAAGTTTCTATTTTAGGAATTTAGATATGTTTACTAGCATAATACTATTCCCGGTTTTGTTTTTGGCATTAGCATATTTTTTGTCCTATTTACAAAAGTTATGTCACTTGTAGGTTGCTAATAGTAGTATTTAGCTAATGTTCTTGGAATTTTGTTTTTTTTTCCTGTTTATATAAAAAACTCTTATTAATGGGATACATATGTTTATTTTTGCTGCTAAAAATTTCATTTGTAGGAACTTCATAATAGTCTTTCCTAACATGTTGTCTAGGTGCAAGTGCTTGTTGATTGCTTTTGGGTTGCAGTCTATAGTCCAACATTGATATTGGACTTGGAACTATTAAAATCCTAAAGAAAGTGCCTGAGGTACATGCATTTTGAGAGGATTCCGGATAGAAAACCAATCCCTATGGATACTCTCACATTGTTGTGCCCATACTGGAACTTAAATATCAACATGTTCATGTTCAATCACTTTGTATCACTGTGCTAAATTGTCATGGATTCTCAATGGCAGCATTAAGAGTATAATTCATATGCACAATAGAAAAAATGTACTAAGTGTTTTATAGATGAACTGGATGAAGGTTATAAAGTGCAATTCTATTGGCTGAATTAAGATAGGTTTGTGAAGGAAATAACTCAAGTAATGATGTGCCATAATACCCTATGACAATCAGCCAACTAGGAGCCATGCACCTTGGCCTTGTTTCTTTTCAACCATGAGCTATTCAAGGACATTTTTAGATGGGGGGATACAAACACAATATGTGTATTTTCTTGAACACCTTGATGCAATTGATAGTTTTGCTTGGGCATCGCTCCATAGGACAATTTGCTAATCAGCTACATAGAATGCAAACAAATAAAAGTGTAGGTAGTTTATAGCCAATTGTGCAAATACACTGTTATTGTTTAGTACTTCATTTTAATTATGATATCTATATTGCTTTGTTAGGTTGTTGATGCGTATGCTACAGATTTGTGTGTGAGAATATATGACAATGCAGAATACCATAAATAGAAGTGATGTGGGATAGAAAAAATGTGGTGGTGAAAACTTTTTGCCAAAGTAATTGGCACATGGTATGACTTGTCTTACATGCATGATATAAATATTGTTGTTCGCATCCTCAAAATTTTTTGGTTTTTGGAGTGCTTCAGAAAAATGAGTTTTGTTTTGAAAATGAGAGAGAAAGGGACTCACCCGTTTAAAGGCTATGTTTATTATTGATGCATTTCATTTTGGTTTAAACATCTCTTCATTCTATATGCGGTGTAGTGTTTGAGAAAAATATTAAAAGTAGATGTTTCAAACTTTTGAAAGAGTGCTTGAAGAATTGTTTGAGAATGTAAAACATTTTGGGGAAAACTAGAGTTGGAAAATCTTTATAAATATTATTTGGAAAACCTTGAGAAATCATTTTGAAGTCACTTTAGTGTTCTCTTAAGACTTTAAGTAGGTTTGATATTTTGCTCTAATTTGGTTACTACCTAGTTAGAGCTTCATCTTATCTTGCTTAAGTTGTTTGGAGTGGTGCTTGTAACCATAAGTGATATTAAGTGAGTGTGAATGCATGGATGCATTGATCCTATATAATTATAAGAGAATAAAGCATTCCTACCATAACATTCATCTAAGATTTTTGTTTTCATAATTATCATATATATTTTTATAAAAAAGAAAAAGTTTCTGAAAATGGATCGGGGTTGTATAACATCAAACATAAATCCAATATTGGGTCATTAATTGAGCTTTGGTCTTGGTGAAGTCAGTAAATGAAAATGATCTTAAAAGAATATATGTTCAAAAGAATGAAAAAGGTGAGACACTCCCTTAGAAAGAAAGAGAGAGAGAAAGAGATTTCAAAGATCACCAAATAAAAAATTTTGAAAGAGAGGAAGATAAGTATCTTTATATGTATGTACATACTTACATACGTATATGTATATATGGGTAAACTTTTGAAGATGGAGTCTTAATTTAAATAGAGAAGAAAAAGAAGTTCTTAGAAGAAAGAGAGAAAGAAAGAAATGCATGTATACATGTATATATTATCACACAATAACGTATATGAAAGTTTATAAAAAGAGGGTATTGAATGAAAGAGAAAGAGAGATTTTAAAGAAAAAGAAATAGAGGAATTCATATATATATATATATATACATATAACATATATATATATATACATATAACATATATATATATATATATATATATATATATATATCTACATATAATATATATATATATAAGAAATTTGTAGGAAAAGACATTTAATTTGAAGAGAGAAATAAAAGATTTTAGAGAGAGAAAACAGAACATATGTATATATGCATTCATGTATATGTAAAAATTTGTAAAATATAATATGAAAACATAGAGGGAGAAGAATGAAGGAAATCACACATATATCTACATATAACATGTATATACATATGTGTCTTTATGAGATTAAAAATAACTTGAAACATCCGACTTCAAATTTGATGTAGGTTAGAGAATAGTTTGGACTCATGCAAAAGCCTAAAATAAGTTTCCAAAGCTGCATTAGAAAGAGGTTTTTAGAAAACATTTTAGAAAACATGATTTCAAATATTTTTATATATGAACATAAAATATAGTTATTTCATTTGTTACAATGGAATATGTTTCTTCCACCGTTGGGTATGGAAGAAAATCAAACCACACGATAAGGAGCTCATTAGGTTTTTTAATTGAAAGATTAAAAGGAAATTAACGCAAAATGACATGAAAATACATATTAACATGTGGTTTTCCCCAGGTTGGAGAAGCCTCAACCTGAAAAAAATTAATATAAGAATAAAGAGTCTCAAACCACACTCTCATTCTTGTCGAGCATTCACATATATGAATAGAAAAATTAAGCAACTATGCATGAACATTATCTCCAAAATAAAGCAACATTCAAGTAATAGAGATATCTTATTCAATCATAAAATACAATATCATTTCACCTTCTTATGCTTTCGGTGCATTCAAGCATAGCTTTTTTACTCTAAAATAGAAATTTGAGAGCTATCTCATATGGCCATGGGGAGATGAAGAGGATAGAAAATAAGGTAACCAAAACAAGGCTATATTCAAGAAAAGAGAGAACATGATTCAATCATAAAATGAAATATCATCTCATCTTTTTATGTCACACCCCGACCTTTTGACACTCAAACATTTTTTTTTCTTTTAAATATCAAACATCTAGGCGTGACTACACAACAATTCAAAAAGACGATGAGCCAAACAATTCAAAACAATGGGCAAACTTTCATTAATGTAATCATTTCAGTTCATACAAAATCACATCTATGTGTAACAAAAATGCCCCAAACTGTATAATTGATGCCTAACAAAAACAAGACATCAATAAACCAAAATAAGACGCGCCGGCACTACAAAAGACCCAAAACCTCCCCAGTAGGACGTGAGTGAAGCCATCTGCTTAACCTGCTGCCCCGGGTCCGCCAAAACCTGAAAAGGAAAACAACTGAAGGCTCAGCCTTTGCAGTATGGCAACAAACCAAGTAAATACCAAACCCTTTCATGTAGGGCTCAAATAAGAAAACAAATATCAAAATCATCTAGCACCATGTTGTGTCACAGTATGGCACGTAAAGGCCACTTAATAGCCGCACTAACACAATCTCAATCTCATGCAAGGCCTGCTTAACATGACACTTGCATTCATATCATTCACATGCACATCAGTCATATACATTCAATCATAGACGTTACATTTTTCATTAACTTTAATGAATTATCAGTTCCTATGGGTGCAACACAGGCACGTGCACACCATGGGCGGCCTACAACGGAGAGACAACCCCCGTGGTGGCCCATAACAGTATGGATCCATTTCATCCGCTGCAGCAGTAGAGCACTCAACCCTGAATGTGTGAATTCCAAGGAGAGATACTTAGCCTTCCCTAGGACACCCAGGTTGGGAAGGAGGGAGCCCACGCTCCAAGCACAACACACAACGTTACCCTGGGGCCTTGCACCGCCTGCGCTCCGAACAGGCGAGACCAGTGGCGAAAGCGGGACGTCTCCTAAACACATAGCCACATCCCACTGGCCTCTCATCTTTTAATCATTCATTATTATCATTAGATTAACACATTCACAAACTGACTGACTAGCTCATGAGGTTGGTACACTTTACGAGTGCACCCACACCTCCAATTGCCTCCACCCGAGGTCTATACATACAGTAACAGTCATTGCTAGCCGTCCTACAATCTGGGTACAACTACCCTCTCATTCATCCATTTGCATCATTGCCCATGACATTGCACATGCAACAACATACACATTCATATCAATCATCACATCAATCCTCACATCAATCATATCTTTGAAAAACTTAGCCAATCCACAGAGAGTAGTCGCGATCTGTGGTTGACTCGTAGCTGTCCTATGTAGTTATCATTCTATGATGCTTTCTAATGCACAATTGGGGTCGAGGAGACACTCGACTCGATACCCTCCTCATCTGTCCTAAACAGATATCAATTCTAGCATGCACATGCAAATGCGTAACATTTTCAAAACAAATGACTAATAATCTTTCTAACACATTCATATCATATAAACAACATACATATACTCATTCACAAGCAGTCAATCGATTAACATCACAATCCTAGGATCCCTTGATCCTAAGAGCACACAATCACACATTTACCCCAGGCAGGGATTTGCCTGGAATGTCGCCATACCTGTGGCGCGCTCACCAAACTCTTCAAGACTCCTCGAGCTTCGAACTCAAGGTCAACGGGACGTGCCCGGTGCATCTGCAGACATAAACAAAAGGTAAGACTTCTACTAGTTACCTTAACATTACAAATAAACACAAAACAAAATCATTGAGGCATATGTCATCGCCTCAAGAGGGTGTCGACGGGTAGTGTCGACCTACAAGTCTTCTAATAGGCCATTACGCAACTTCTTGTCGTTCCCACCCAATGTCAAAACCCCAATGCTTCAATCAATCCATCCTTAATGCATTTCTCATAACCTTTCCTTTAGTTGAGGCGTCTTCCCAACATGCACGCCCTCTTCCCACTACACATTCCACCCACGACATCAAGGGTGCTTCAAGCATTCCCCAAAGGCGGTCCTACGCTTCTCCACAACGTCTCTAACTCTACCATGCTTCCCTATTGCATCTAAAATCAATTCCCCAAAGGCGGTCCTACCACACATGAATAATCGCTTCTCCAACCTAACCCTACACTTACCCCAAAAAGTAAAATCGCTAACATGTCTCCCAAATCCTCAATCTAAATTCTAGCATGCTTAAACAATAATTACACATGCTCTAATAGATAATATTCAAGAATCTAAACTCAAATAGGCCTTGCTCACCCCAATCCAAGTGCCCAAACTGCTGTAAAGTCTCCGACAACCACCTCAAGCGTACACTCAGTCCCCAAATGGCAAGATCGTGCTAAACCTCCACCACCAACACTGCCCACTCGCTGCTAGGAGGGAAAAAAACACGTTTTCCAAGCTGAAATCCTAGCAAACCAAGCTGAAAACAGTGAGGGAGTGCTCGATTGGGACAAAGGGGAAAAACAATTAGAGAAAATGGAGAGAACGAGCTCACTTAGGGCACGTGAGGCAAGGGAAGACAGAGAGAGAGAGAGGTTCAGACAGAAAAAGGGCAGTGAGGGGAGAGGACGGGAGAGAAGAGAGAGTCGGTGGGAGAGTGAGGAGAGGGATCGTGTGGGAGGGAGCTAGCGGAAAGGGGAAAGAGAGTCGAGAGAGAGGAAAAGAGGACGTGCGGCAGAGAGGGCACGAGCAAGAGAGAGGCAGAGAAGGGTAAATCGCACAAAAGAGGGGGAGAGTGTTTACCCAAGCGCCGCCGTCGTCGCCGCTCGCCGCCGGCACCACCTCCGTCGTTGTTGCCGCTACCTGCACCACCTCCGTCTTCTTCTTCTCTGCACTGACCCGAGAGCACCCAGGAGCTAGACGAGAGAAAAGAGGGAAAGGCGAGGGAGAAGAGCCCTCGTGTCGGGCTCTTTCACGCCACGGGTTCGGGTCCGGGTCTGGACCCGATCCCCCTCACATGCAAAAGCCGAGCGCTACATTTTATGCTAATGATGCACTCAAGAATTGTTTTATGACTCCAAAAAAGAGATTTTAGAGCTATCTTATATGGCCATGAGGAGATGGAGAAGAGAGAAAACAAGAGAACTACAACAAGACTACATTCAAGAAAAGAGATAACAAGATTAAATCATAAAATGAAATATCATTTCATCATCTCATACTCCCAGTGCACTCAAGAATAGCTTCTTGACTATAAAATAGAGATTTGAGAGCTATCTCATATGGCTGTGGGGATATAAAGAAGAAAGAAAACAAGGAAACCAAAACAAGACTACATTCAAGAAAAGGGAGAAAACAATAAAAAGAATGATATGAAATGTTGATTACATACCTCCAAATGAAAATGATTTTAGGAAAAATGAACAACCTTTTTTGGAATAATCCTAGATCCCCTTGAGTAGAACAACAAGATGATGAAGAGGATGTCTTCAAGAGATCTCTTTGTGCTCCCTTGAAGAGTTGTAGCTTGATGAAACTTGCTCCCAAAGTTGGAGAAGAAGAAGAAGAATGAAAAGGAAAGAGGAAGAGAGAAATGGAGGAAGAAAGCTAAGGAAAAACTTTAAGTCTTCAAGTGAGAATGCACTAGAGTTTCTCCAAAGGCTAGCTCATGCCCAAGAAGAGGGATTATGAGGGTATTTATAAGGAGTTTGGAGCCAAACTCAAAATTTGATTTTTTTGAATTTCACAACATTTTCATGCGAATTTCAAATAATTTTGAATTATTTTCACATTTTTCTAAAAAATAGGTTTTGACAAAGTGGGATTGCCCATTAGCCCTCCAAACACCCCTTTGGGGCATGAGTAGGGTCATTGCCCACCCAAAGAGACCAAAACCGCTCTCCAACAGACGGTTTTTGCAAGAAAAGGGGAGCTGCATTGTTGCAGGCCCCGGCTGGGGCGCTGTTGCGTGCTGCTGCACACAACACGTTGTAGCGATCGCATAATGCAGCCGCATTATGCGATCACAAAACACGATCGTGCAACGCACGGTCACGCGATGCGTGAAACTATTATTATTTTTTTAATTATTATTATTATTTTTTAACTTTTTATGAAATAAGGGTTTTTCATATTAAAACATAAAAATTCATTTTTTTTGTTTAATTTATTTAAAAAGTCTACAAAACTATTTTTTTCGTTACAAAAGAGTGGTCGGCTTCATTTTGAGCTTCAAAAACATATTTTGGTGCAAGGATGAAGCGTAAAACAAGGGAGAGGTCTGTGCACGTGCGCGCAATGCTTATATCACCAGACTTTGTTGTTTTGAACTCGATTTTGGATTTTGAGTTTCAAATTCTTGATTCGGATCTAAACTTGGGTTTTGGATCTAATTTGGATCTGAGAGTTGGATTTTGGATTTGAATCTTGCATCTAAATTTGGGTTTTGTGCTTGGGTAAGATAACATAGTCTTTTGAAAAAATTTGGAACGATTATAGATGCCCCTCTTTGTTACTAAGCTGGTGCTAGTCGTGCTTAGTGACAAAGATAAGCACCGCAAATATTCAAACAAAATATGTTCTGGAGTAATGTTTTAGACTTAACCCCTTACCTGAATGAGTTGTTTGAGCTTATGTTGCAGGTTTAACCCATTGCTTGCACGGGTTTGCCAATATTGAATTTAGGTTTAACCGCTCTGAAATAGGTTGTCTTGGTTTGCATTGTAGGTTTAACCCCTTACCTACGTGAGTTGCTCTCACATTGCAGGTTTATCCCTTTACATGCATGGGTTGCTATCAAATCTTGATCGATAATAATAAAAAAATGCATCAGTGTAATTGTCATATTTTACAATTGGGAAGAATCCAGATTGAATGGTAGATTAGATGTGAAAACATAAATATTTGTCATTGATTGGAAAGTGAATACAAGGAGCCTAGGTGTAGAATTTATTGAGGTGAAGAGCGTTAACATGATCAGCAAGTTCCACCCCATCAACATCAATTCGGTATGAATTTCGGGGCAAGACTTCTTTAATAACATATGGGCCTTCCCAGTTCAGTGCCCACTTACCAACATGGTCATCCTCTGAGGTATACTATCGATCGTAGGACCAAGTCATTCACTTTGAACTGTCTCTCGATAACTGACTTGGCAAATTGTCTAACCACCCTTTGGCGATAAGCTTCAGTGTGCTCAAACTGCTTTTAGCCTCTTTTCATCTAGTAAATCGAGCTGCATTAGTCTTTTCTGATGATATTAATTTAGATGAAGCTCTATAAGAGAAGCAAACTTCAAAGCGGGTTTCAACACATGTAATGGTAGGACCACTTCTGTTTCATAGATTAGCTCTGCTGGAGTAGCACTTGTTGGAGTTCTCATAGTGGTGCAATATGCCCACAGAGTGTTATGCATCTTTTCATGCCAATCTCTTCTAGTTTCTATTATCTATTTCAAGATGCGGATCAGGATATTGTTGGTGGCCTCTGTTTTCCCATTGACTTGAAGGTAATAAAGAGCTGAAAAATGATGCATGATATGGTATTTGAGGTACTCCAAATCTGCAAAGAAGATTTTTCTGAATGAAGGACACTATGTGATGCCCTTCTACCGTTCTGAGTGTGACGACTTCTACCCTTTTGGTAAAATAGTCCGTTGCAGCAAGAAAATACTTATGGCCATTTGAAGCTGTGGGGGATATGGGTCCGACTACGTCAAATGCCTATATTGAAAACGACCAAGGAGATGTTACAGAATGCAAGTGTGAGGCTAGTGCATGGATCATTGGAGCATGCAGTTGACATTCTTTACATCTTTTGATGAGCTGGTAACAATCTTTTTGCATAGTAGGTCAATAATATCCTGCTCGAATTATCTGTTTGGTGAGAGTTTGGTAACCAACATGGCCCCCACAGTCTCCTCGATGTGACTCTTCGATGACTTCTTTTGCCTCATCTTCATCAAGGCACTAAGAGTATTTAGTACTGAATTCATGTCTATATAGCAACCTGCGAGAATAAAATACCTCGCTGACATACGTTGAATTGCTTTTTGTTCATTTCTGGACATTCCAGTCGGAAATTCTCCACTTTCAATGTATCTTTTAATGTCATGATACCAAGGCGTATTCCCCTCTTGGATATGATGAACGTGCTTCACCGCTTCAAAAGCAGGGTGTTCTAATCTTTCAATCTCAAAAGAACGGATTGCTTCATTGGTTCGAAAGGAGATGGTGGACCCTAGACTCACAAGGCCATCCGCAATAGGGTTACCTTCTCTTTTTTATGTGAGCCAGTTGTACTTCTTCAAATTGACGGATCAAAGAGGTGGCGATCTCTTGATATGGGACCAACTTTTCATTTTTGACTTGCCATTATCCATTCACTTGATTGATGATAAGCTAAGAGTCACTGAAGGTGTGCACCCTTTTTACTTGAAAACTAAATAAAGAATGAAGTCCTTTTATGAGAGCTTCATATTCAGCCTTGTTATGGGTACATAGAAAGTTGAGTTTCAAAGAGTACGAAATCATTTCATCTTTCGAAGTGATAAGTAAAATGCCTATACCAGCTCCCATCACATTTCTGGATCCGTCAAAGAACATCTTCCATACTGAGACTATTTCCAATCTTAGTACATGTTCATCTGAAAACTCGTTGTTACTTTTGATCTCCTCGTATTGGGGAAAGTCTGCTAACTGGTCCGCAATTGCTTGTCCTTTGATTGACTTTTGGGATGCATATTCAAGATCATATTGGATTAGCAGAACTTGCCATTTGGCGATGCGCCCATTAAAGAAGGGCTCTTCCAAGATGTATTTAAAAGCTTTTAGCTTGGAGAGTATCTTGACCTCACAAGCTAACAAATAATGTCTCAGCTTTTGACACATTCAAACCTATGCAAGACAAGTTTTTTCCATTGGAGAGTACTTCTTTTCATACTAGACAAAAATTAATAAATTGCATGCTCGATGCAACTTCCTTCGTCATATTGTGTCAAAAAGCTGCACATGCTGACTCATTTATTGTGATGTAAAGCAGCAACGATCCTCCCAATACCGGGGGTTTTAGAATTGGCAGATTTAGGAGGTATTTCTTGGTCTTTTTAAATGACTGTTAGCATTCAAAACCCCCTTCAAACTAGACACCTTTTCGTAGCAACTGGTTGTATGGTTCACATCTCATGGCCAAATTGGAAATGAATCATCTGATGGATTGGATTTGCCCTTGCAAACTTCGCAGTTCCTTGATATTTGTAGGTGGTGGCATATCAATGATTGCTTTAATTTTAATAAGATCCATCTCGATCGCCCTTTTACTATTCATGAAACCTAAAAGATTGCCCGATTAAACCCCAAATACACATTTTTTGGGTTCAAACAAAGCTTGTACTGTAAGAGTCTCTCAAACACCTGGGTGAGAGTTTCAATGTGGTCTTCTCTCACCTTAGATTTAATTAATGTCATTGATATACACATCCATCATCTTGTGCATCTGGTCATGGAAGATGATGACCATGATTCTTCGATAAGTTGCTCTGACATTCTTTATTCCAGATGACATCATTATGTAGCAGAAAGTGCCCAAGGGTGTAGTAAAAGCGGTCTTAGGTTGATCCTTGCCTGCTAATTTGATTTAGTTATATCCCGAATATCCATCCATGAAAGAGAACATGGCATGACCTGCAGTGTTGTCTACCAACAAATCAATGTTTGGAAGTGGATAATCATCTTTCAACGTAGCTTTGTTTAGGTCTCGAAAGTCAAAGCACAACCTTACTTTGCCATTTTTCTTGGGGACCACTAAGATATTAGCCAGTCATTTGGGGTAATCGATGGCACAATTTTTGTTTAACTAGCTTGCAACTAGGACTTAGGGGCAAACGATGCTCAACCAACTAGGGGTCCAAACCTGCATATCCTCATAGGTCCATGCGAAAACTTCTTGGTGGCTTATAAGAAAGTCCACCAATTTTTTCTTCTTGTCTACTGACACACTAGTGCCAATTTGAATGATATTAGGATTGTCACTGGTTCCAATATTGATCTCTTCAATCAGATCATTAACTAAGGGTGAGAGATGTTCTTGTCTCTAAATGTGAGCGAATTCTGGTAATTTCGATTCGAGCATTGTCGTAGGTTCAACTTCACCAACTGTTTGTTTGATAAATGGCTTCTGGGGGACTTTCGAGGACAAAGAAGAAATTGAGACATCTTGAATTTCAACATCCTGTCAGGAGAAGGATAAAGGAAAAATTAAACAAAATTAAAATTGATAACAAAAGATTACTTGTATTGCATATCAAAAGTTCTTGGTTCATAGAGGGGTCCTCTCATGAGATCAGACAAAAAGAAGTTTAAGATTACTAAATTCATGAAAAAATTTAAAACAAAGGTGAATACTATCAGCCAACACAATCTTCTTCAAATTTCTTTATGATATCTCAGTCCTCTGGTGTTCATCTGAAAAGGGATACTAAGCGGTTGTAGGATGCCATTTTCGTTCTTTCGAGGCCAGTGAATGGACGATAGCTACCTTTCAAAAGCAACTGAAATCCCTTAGGGTTTTTCATGAAATGAACATACAAGGGATGTTTTTGATAACTCACATGACTACTTGAAACAATATAAGCACTCTTAATGATTTGTCATCTCTATGTTTTGCATCCATTCTTCCAAAGGTCTGTCCTTCGCTATTCTTACACTGGATACATCCATCGAATCAATTGGCCTACGGAGCATTGGTTGCACCAACCTTTTGACCAGATCCTCGGCACGTACGATGATGATTGATAGACCAATTTTTCATTTGAGACATTGATGAAGAGTGGATGGGACTCCTCGTACTTGGTGGATCCATGGTAATCCCAAAAGTAAGTTATATGATGGTGGTACATCCACCACATGGAATACAATGAAATGACTGGTGTTTTCGATGATCACATTCATGTCAAGGGTACCTTTGTTGTTCATGCTTTGGCCATCGTATCCGTAGATCTTGATATCATCAGAGTAATATTTGTCTTCACAAAATCCCAAAGCTTTGGCCGTGAGGTCAGGACAAATATTTAAACCATTTCCTCCATCAATCAATACATGTGGCACAGTCATTCCATTGACCTGGACGACGATATAAAGAGCATCTACATGGTAATATCCTCGTTTTGGGAGGTCCTTTTATGAAAAGGTAATTGACTGGTCCTTAGAGGCTTGAATCTAATCTCCCTCAACCATACACTCTTCCAAGGGGAGAACCTGATCCAAGTAGCATGGATCCTCATTTGAAGAGTCTTATGATAAATCATCATCTTCGCCTCATAAGATAAAAGTCTTTGGAATTATGGCAGGTTTTTTGGATGAACTTTTTGCCTTGCTGTTCATCATAACAATAAAATCTGTGGTGATCGTGGCTACTGCTGTCCTCCAATGATCAAGAAATGGATTCATTAATATCTCGGAGATGCAATCATCATCAATCTTGAAATCCTTGTTGATGAAATCCTAGATAATGTTTTTTATGACAAAACAATCCTCAGTGTCATGACCAAGGGTACGATAAAACTTACACAATTTTTCTTTATTTCCTTCCATCATTTTCGGAGGCTCTGATACTTTAGGAAGACGATAGTTTTAACAAGGAGGAATTCCAGAATCTTCTCACGGGACTGATTGAGAGGAGTGAATTTCTAGTCATAACCCCAGCCTGGGTGTTTGTGTTTCTTTTCATCATTGCATTTGGAAAACTGTCTTTGTCATGTCTATAATTGTTGTAATGTCGACATTAACTAAAGTGTGCTGTATGTCATCCTTCCTTTTTTTCCATCTTCCTTGTACTTAGGAGCAATGATTCCATCAAAATCGTCTTTCTCAATTCCTTCCTCTATTGAATTTGCTTGTTCAGTCAACTCGACAAAGGTCTTAATTGAGGCATTGCGGATGAGACTTGTCAAGGGCTGAGCAAGATCTTTTCTGGTAAGTGACAAAGCTTGTGTATCAGAAATGAGCTTCTTCATCTTGTTGCATTGAATTCTCTATTTTTGGATGAATTCTTGAGCCTTTTCTCTCTGTTTTTGACAGAAACTGCAAATGGTACTGAGGGAGCAATGAGAGAATTTTGCTCAAATCTTTCGACAAACATGTTAATCAATTTGTCAAATTCCTTTAGTTCTAATGGGTTGACATTTTTTATGTAACATTGTGCGGCGATGCCTTCAAGATTTCTTGAAAAAGAGTGAAACAAAGCTCTGTTATTTGTCTAGATTTTGTAGCAATCATTGAAGAAGGTTGAAAGATGAACGTGTGGGCAGGTGGTTCCATCAAATCTGACAAACTCTTTGGGCAAGCCTTTCACATCTTCATCCCCTTCAATATCAAGTTAGTAATCGTCACATGAGTATGAGCATTTTCCTTTTCTCCTAAGTTCAAGATTGTTCATTCTTTTCTCCATTTCATAAAACCTATGCTTAGTTGGACTTTCATCATCACTTATTCGACTAATTTTAGCTTTATCTTTTTCTTCTTGCCCTTGATCTCCCTTACTTTCTCTGCAGAACTCTCACTGTCTGAGCTACTGCTGGGGTTGTATTTCTTTGTCTTTTTGTCTTTTTTGGTAGGTTTTTTCTTTCTTTTGGGTTTCTCTTCCGAACTTTCAGTGGTCATAGGGCTAGATGAGCTGCTTTCCTCTATTTCTTTTCCCTTCTTGCTTCTCTTTGTTGTCCTTTTCTTCTTGAGAGGAAGCAGTTCAGGTTTTTCCTCCTAATACGTCAAGTGGTGGAATGCCAACTGACCACCATCCATTCTTCCCTAAAAGTTTATGTTATCAACTTTGTATTCCTTATTTCATCTTCAGTCTCTGTAATATTTGTTAGTGTTTTCATTGGATGTAACTTTTAAAACTCTTAAAGTGATATGAACCTTCATTTTGTCATCATTTTCTTCAAATGACTCTTCATTTTTCTGTCTCACAAAGTGAATACTTGAAAGCCAACAAGAGGGTTGAAACCGTATCAGAAGATAAACAGACTCCTCAGAACGAGGCTTCATCTTTTGAGCTTAGACCAGAAACACTTAGCCTCCCAACAATTGAGTCAGAAGGATACCATATGTTCCAGTTGTTCATAGATCGATTCATGAGGGAGCAAGAAGAACAAAGGGCCCTGATGGTTACTTCAGAACCAAATAATTGCCAAATTGAGGGTGTGAGCTTTTCAGGATCATCGGATTATGTTGTGTTTTGTTGATTGAGGTGTGCTATAACATATGCATGATTACAATTATAACTACTTATGACAGATTAGGTGAGATATCAAGTCGAGTGTCTCCTCGACCCCGATTGTGCATTAATGAGCATAGTAGCATGATGTTTTTATGGGATAGCTACGAGTCAATCACGGATCGAGACTACTCTTCATGGTTTGGATAAGTTTTTGTATGATGTGAATGCTGTAAGCTTTTTAAAATGAATTTAAAGGGTAGAAGTACCTATAAAGTATGACGGCTAGCGAAAAGTATTGATTGAATGTGTAACCAGCGTACAAAGGTGTTTTGAGGTATCGGTGCACTCGTGAAGTGAACCAACCTCATGTGCTAGCCAATCTTATTGTGAATGTGTTTCTCATAATAATAAGTTAAGAAATAATAATTGATGAAAGGTCAATTGGTTATGGCAATATGGTTAGGATGTGTTCCGCCCTCGCCAATGGTCTCGCCTGCTCGAAGCGCAGGTGATGCAAGGCCCTAGGATATCATTGTCATTTATCATTGTCATTTATTCAGGCCTCTAGAAAAGCTGTAGGCCCATTACCACACCTCTAAGCACATCTATTTCCTTGTATGCTTTTGAAGGACATACAATGGACAACCCTACTCTTTATCACATCACTAGGGGAGTTCTTTAGTACTTGACTTTAACACATCCTAACCTCTCCTTTGCGGTTAACCATATGTGTATGTTAGTATATGCATGGACCTACAGACCTTCATTGTCATGCTATCAAGCTCTTTGATATGTGAAACTAAGATTGATCACGATATGCTCATTTTGCCTTCCCCAAACAACACATTGTTTGCTTATTTTGATGTTGATTGGGCCAGTAACTCTGATGATCGCAAGTCTATTGGAGCTTATGTAGTCTTTCTTGGTCCTAACATTCTCTCTTAGAGTTCTAGGAAACAAAATATTGTTGCTCGTTCGAGTACTGAAGCTGAGTACCAGGCAATTGCTATACTACCGCCTATGTCACCTAGATTCTCTAATTACTTCAAGACCTTGCATTCCTTTTCCATCTCCTCCACTCATGTGGAGTGACAATCTTGGGTAAACTTTCATGGCTGCCAACCTTGTCATGCACAAAGGTCCAAACATGTTGAAATTGACATTCACTTTGTTCATGATAAATTTTTACTAAGGATCTTATCGTGTGGTACATTCCCACCAAACTCCAAAGAGCTGACATTCTTACAAATCCCTTGCTGGCGGATCATTTTAATTTTATTAAACACAAGCTCAATGTTCTGAGTCACCCATTTAACTTGCGGGGGGATATTAGGACATATACTATGTAGAATCCACATCTGGCAGATCCCACACATCTTGGGCATTTGTTGGAGTCCAACCGCCCTACCAAGAACACTCGACTACAAAAAGGACTGTTGCAAATAACTACTTTAGAAGGAAAAAAAACCAGCAGTCGGTTACCACAAGGATTGAATATAAAAATGGTCATGTACTTCTAGTGTGAATGAGAAACAAATTTGAGGGTGCATCTACCGTGGATGTAGGTCTAATTTTATAGACCAAACCACATATTTGTCTAGTGTGATCTGAGAGTGAGTGTGAGTGAGTCTTGAATGTTTTTTTTCTCTGTTTTCACCAAGTTTGAATACTGCAAACCTATTTTGGGTGCCACTATTTATGGGATAATTAACTAAAGGATTATCGAAATTTTAAGAATAAAATGGCTCAATGGAAGGTGGACCTACTTTATTGTGTATGCTTTCATGTCTAGTAAAGCATAACATTAGTACCATTGGGACCTATTGGATGATGATTTGCAAGCTTCCAGGGAGTGTGGTTGTTAAGTTGGAGAAGTGTATGGTGTGGTTCCTATGGCGCATCTGTGGAAACCAAAGAGGGCTAAATTTAATATCTTGGAAAGCTATATGTAAGCCTAGAGTGGCGGAAGGAATGGGCCTCCGACCTCTGCTGGAAACTAATCAATTTGTTTTGACCAGTCATATAGTTTTCACTTTCAACAAAGATTCATTCATAACCAAATGGCTATGACCAAGAAATTTGGACCCTCTACTGAGAGTATGGTTACTCAGGAAACCATGGCAAGGCTCAAGGTGTTGGTAGAGCTTGGTTGGGCATTAGTTGAGAACCGTGATAAATGGAAAGTTGGGCATTGATAAATGGTCAAACTGCATTCTTGTTAACGGTGCACTCAACTGTAGGAATCAGATCAGGTCATTAAGATGTGATATTTTGGGGAGAGAGAGAGCAAGAGAGAGATCACATGCAATGGTTACATGGTTCAGCTCTTTTGGCCTATGTCCATAGTAAATGGCATCACCAATTCTCTTTTTCACTTTACATTTACGTACAAAATACATTGCCTTCATACTTGAGTTTTAGAAGGCAATACAAAGGGGCATGCTCAAGATAGCTTTAACATCTAATGAATTTCAACATTCTTTTCCAATGTTCAAAAGGTTTACATGATCTCCATTTCTCCCAAATAAGCAACAACTATGAATAATTAACGGTGCGCCATATTGACGTTGCTACTCTATTTTGCTTTCAATCCACTAAATCATTCAATGTGAATGTAACAACAAGTTAACCACATTCAATTAAATATGTGTGATCAAATGAATCGATTAAATCTCCCCCGTATTGATACGAACTTGTGATTTCAATCTCTTGGATCGTTCGTTAGATATGCAACTACAAGTTCAACTCATTGGATTAGATACAAGAGATCAAACAAATGCATTGGTCCCATTTGTATCGACATAAACTAGTGATTTTAATCATTTTAATAATTGATTATAGACATTATAACAAGTGAATTGTATAAGCTTAACTATAAAGGATCATTTAAATGAGTTGAATCTCATTCATTTTCATACAAACTTGTGCTTTCAATCCAATAAATCATTCAATGTGAATGTAACAACAAGTTAAACACATTCAATTAAATATGTGTGATCAAATTAATCAATTAAATCTTCCCCGTATTGATTCAAACTTGTGATTTCAATCTCTTAGATCTCCCTCTCAAGTGGGGTGAACATAATGAAGCAACCCCACTTGCACATCAATTTTCAATTGGTAATCCTTTCATTAAGGCATCAACAACTTGATCGGTCCTATTTATATGAGGAGTTATAATATCTCCAGATAAATTCTTCTCCTTAACATAATGACGGTCAATTTCAATGTGTTTGGTCCTTTCATCCAAATGAGTTTTGCTTATATGTATCTAGCTGCCACATTATCATAGAGCAAATCCATCGGCCTTGGATTTTAAATCCAAGTTCTTCAGTCAAGTTCATTGTCTATATGAGTTTCCTAGTTGCAGATGCCATCACACCATATTGTTCTTCTATGCTGAATCTAGCCACAACCCTCTATTTTTTTGGTTTTCCAAGTGACAAATTTTTTTGCCAACAAACACAGTATCCAGTTGTGGGCTTCCTGTCATTTATGTCATCTATGCAGTCTACACCTGTAAAACCTACAACATCAATATATCCATTCATTTTATGCCAAATTACCTGTCATTGAGTACCTTTAATTTATCTCAAGATGTGATCAGCTGCTTTCATGTAAGATTCTCTCAAACTCTGCATATATTTGTTGATGACATTCACGACGTAGGATATGTTTAGACATGTGATGATAAGGCATATGAGCTTCCCCACAAGACATTAAAATCATTATTTGTCAATCTTAGGTTCATTACATATGCACCAAATTTATAATTCGGGTCCACAGGCACGTCTAAATGATGTGCATCAATCTTGCATGTCTCCTTTAGAATTTTAAGTCCATATTTTCTCTGACATATAAATATACATTTATGAGATTGTGCAGTTTTGATGCCCGGAAAGTACTTTAATCCCCGTAGATCATTAATGTCAAAGAACTTTCCCAAGTATTTTTTTTAGACTCAAAATATTGTCTGAATCATTGCTAGTAACTACTATGTCGTCAACATAGATTAAAACTGTAGTATTCATTCCTTCCCTCTTGATAAACAATGTATTTTCAGAATGACATTTTTGATATCTAATATTTTCTAAGGCAAAATTAAGCTTCTTGTACCAGGCTCTGGGAGACTGTTTTAAGCCATACATGGCTTTGTTAAGCTTGCAAACAAGACCTTTGTTTTCGTCTGGATGCACTGGAGGAAAAAGCATATATATTTCATCTTCTAATTTTCCTTGTAGAAAGGCGTTTTTAATATCTAATTATGTAGACTCCAATTTAAGTTGCAGGCTGTGGAAAGCAAGATTCTCACGGTATTCATCTTTGCCACTTGGGCAAAGGTTTGTCATAGTTGAGTCCTTTAGTTTGTATAAATCCCTTAGTTACGAGCATTGTTTTATACCTTTTCCATCGCTTTTATGCTCCTCTAGGAGCTGCGACCACAGTCCAAGTATTGCTTTTGTTGAGAGCTTCAAGCTCTTCATTCATTGAGGCTCTCCAATTGGGGCCGTTTTTAGCCTCACGATATGTCTTGGGCTCATGGATCATGTCAAGGCTCTTAAAAAAGAGTGCATGATCATGTGATATGCGACTATGCCTGAAATAGTGGCTAATCAGATAAGTAGAACAGGTCTCATAATCAGCAAGACACCTTGGTGCATATCAAGTTCTTTCGGATCTCCGAGGCTCTTGTGTCTCAACCAACAGCTCATTTTCATTTTGGATTTCTAGCTAAGATGTAACCTGCTCATCACCAATAGTGATTAATAAGTCACCATAATCATTTAAAGTAAGCACTCTATGCTCTCTCTGACCCTCATTGTGGGTACTTTTGTCGAAGAAAGGTTGATTTTCATAGAAATGAACTTCACGAGAAATAAAGGTTTTCCTAGTAGTTGGATTGTAGCATACATGCCATTTACTTCTGAATGGTACCCAACAAAAATACACTTACTTGACCAAGGACTCAATTTATCTCTCTTCGATTGCTGACGCCAAACATGAGCAACACACCCTAGTGAGAGCTTTGATTGGAATCCTGTAATTTAGTCACGTGCTTGGACTCCTATTAATCGCATGACATGCAATAGAGATGGCAAATTTCCAATATTTCTTACGCACATTCGTTTGGAATAAAAGGCTACTAGCCACTTCCAGTAAATGTCAATTTTTCCTCTTTGACACACCATTTGTTGTGGTGTGTCAAAACATGAAGTTTAGTGACCAATACCACACTCGGTAAGAAAAGTTTCAAAAGCCATGTTTTTATATTCAGTTCCATATCAGATTAAAGACCCTTGATTTTTGAGTTATATTGCACTTCAATCATTTTGTAAAATTTTTTAAAAGGAGACAAGACTTTAAATTTATTATTTATGAGATAATAAAAGCGTTTTCAAAGGAATCATCAATGAATAAGGCATAATAATGATATCCATCTAAAGAGTTCAAGGGTGTTGGTCCCCAGATGTCTGAGTGTATAATATCAAACAAATTTTACTAGAGAAATAAGATAAAGAAATTCAGGTCTAGGCACCTTTGCATCTTTGCAAATGTGCAAACATCACATCCAATGTCTTTAAAATAATAAGAAATAAACAGCCTAATTTTCTGGTTGAAGGATGACGCAGCCTGCAATGAATCAGGTCTCCATCATCTTTCGAGTGAACAGTCATGGCTTGCCCCAGTTGATTGACAATGTGTGATTGAGGAGACCATCACCAATCGTCACCCAAGTCTTTCGGTCCTGAAAAATCACTTTAGTGGCAGAAAAAAAGACAAACACAATCTAATTCTTTTGTAATTTTAGTGATTGATAATAATAATAAGTTGGAAGTTAGATCGGGCAAGTATAAAACGTTACTATTGCAGCCTTCTTCAAAGAAATCAATAGACCATTTCTCTTTAATTGAGATTAGAGTCCCGTTGGCAGCGACAACAGGCCCCAGACTCGCATCATTGGGAGAGACCAATCTATGGCCCACTAATCTACCAACCAGGGGTGGAGAGAGGGGGGTTGGGGCGCTTAGGTCATGGCACCACCCCAACCAAATGAAAAAAAAATACAGTGTAAAAATTGATTTTTTTTTTTGCCTCCATGTATTTTTTAGTGTAAAAATTGAATTTTTTTTTTTGCCTCCATGTATTTTTTGAATGTGAGTTCAGTTTGGCCTTACCCAAATCCAACCCACAAAACCCAGCCCCATTTAGCTCGCCCTGAAAAAAATCCTGGCCCCGCACCTGCTACCGCCCATTGAATACTAGAATTAGTAATGGAAGTATAAGACGAACCTGAATTACTCTTATTGTCGGTCGTATTGATAGAGATATCTGCTACCTTTCGAGTATGGATCTCCTTTATAACTTGGCAAGCTTTTTTAGATTAACCGGACCGTCAATGGAAGACACTTTGTTGGTCTGGTTGCTCTCCTTTTCACCCTTGATTAGAGCTTTTAGGCCAGTAGCTGGAGCTCCTTTCAGGTTTACCATGGAGAAACCAGCAACTATCCTTTGTGTGTCCATTTTTTTTACAACGGGAACACCTTTTCCTTATATCTTCACGTTTAGACTTCTTACATTTTTACTATTGTAGGTACCTCGGGGAGAGTTGTTGGTGACGAATGTGACCTTCTCTTAAACATTTAAATCTGGACTGTTTTCATTGAGGGTTCCCATTGCTTTTCTCCTAGGCTCTTCTCTCATTAGAAGGGAGCAAACAAATCTAAGAGAAGGGCAGTTCATGAGCCATTAATATTTTGCTTATAATATGCTCGTAGTCATTCCCTAGGCCAGCCAAGATCTCAAATATATGTTCATTCTCTCTCATTTTTTATTTAGGTTGGTGATGAGAGGAGCATGTATATCCATCATCCTATATTCCTTTAAAAGCTCTTAGATATTTGCTTATGGGCGTCGATCCTTTTTGGAGGCTTCCATTCTTTTGGGCTAATTGGTATATATGAGCAGTATTAAACTGCTCATTATAGAGCTCCTTGGCCGAGGTCCAAATCTCTTTGGCTGCTTCTAGAAATTGAAAACTAGCGAAGGTTTGAGCTTCCATGCAATTTATTAGCCATGATGCAGCTATATCATTCGTAGATGTCCACTCTTCATACTTAGGATCATTCAAGGCAGGCTTACTAATGGTACCATCAATATATCTGAACTTACATTTTCCATGCAAGAATCGAGTGACAGCTATAGACCAAAGTAAATAATTGAATCCATCAAGCAAATTGCTGGTGATTTTCATATTAGGGTTCCCTTGTTCGTGGACCACTATTTTATGCGTCGATCTACCTCTAGTTTGGATGGTGGTTTGAGATTGGCCACCAGCCCTATTTTCACCGTTCTGCTCCATGGAAGAGAAAAGACATGAACCACTTGAATCAGCCACCTAAATGCAAGATGCCTGCTTTGATGCCATGATATTTTGGAGAGAGAGAGAGAGATGACAATGGTTATGTGGTTCAGCTCTCTTGGCTAACATCCACGGTAAATGGCGTCACTGGTTCTCTTATTCACTTTAAATTTAGGTACTGAATACATTGTTGGTCTAACTCCTATCATGGAGGAGCTCATGGGAACGTGTGTAAGTGTGAGTGCGTCGTTCCATCGGTTTCAAATCGTGGGGAGTTAAAAGAGGAGTGGAGAAAATGGCGGAAGCTGGGAGAGGATCGTGGGAAAGCACAACTAGCAGTTACTAAACTTAAGCATCAAGTTTTCACTTTTCAGTTTTCTTTTTTTTTTCTTTAAATGATGTTTTCCTTTTTAGTGTAATGAGAAGAGTGTGCCCAAGAAAGGAAGTTTTTTTTGCCCTCTACCCGTGAAGTCCCTTTTCTCTCTCGCGCTCTCTCTCTCTCTCTCTCTCCTGCCATCCTTGTACGCTCTCACTCTCCCTCTCTCTCTATCCTTGTCATACTCTGCTCCCTCTCTTGACAGCTCTGTATTCTCTCCTTGGTACGGTGCAGCCTCTCCTCCTCATTTTGCCTTATCAAAACAAGGAGATTGAGTGTAAATCAAGGGAGTGTGCCAAAATTTGGTATCAGAGCTTCTAGGTTGTATGCCAAAACTCCCTCGATTCAAGCCGATGTCGATCATCACAATTGAGGCAGCGTGGGAGATCGCGAGTTGGATGTTCCAGTATCCACAACTCACGGCGACCAACTACACCAGCTGGGCGATTATGGTCCAGGCCATGATGGAGGATCAAAGCGTCTGGGAGGCAGTTGAGCCGGCAGTTAGTGTGACTGCCGACACGAGGAAGGACAAGAAGGTGAGGTTGCATCTTCTCCTAATGCAGGTGGCGAAGAAGGCGACAACGAAGGAGGTCAGGGATTGCCTCAAGACGAGACTCGTCGGGGCAGATCGCGTGAGGAATGCGTGCCTGCAGACGTTAAAGAGCGACTTTGACGCCATGCAAATGCAGATAGGAGAGAGATTAGATCAATATGCGAGCAGGTTCACCAGGATGTCCATCAAGTATGCCAACTTGGGGGAAACTCTGAGCGACGCCGCCCTGATGAAGAAGCTGTTTGACACCATTCCAAATCGGTTTCTCAGCGTAATCGCCAACATAGAGCAGTTTTGCGACCTCGACACTATGTTGTTTGAAGAGGCCGTGGGACGACTCAATACCTACGAAGAACGCTCGCGTCCTCGAGCATTCGGTACCGATGGCAACAACGATACTCAACTACTTCTCACTCAGGCCGAGTGTGAGGCATGACATATGAGAAGCGACGGCGACCCATCATTGACCAGAAAGGAGAGGCCTCACGGGGAAGAAGGGGTTCGCAGCCGGGGTGGACAAGGCAGAGAGCGCAGGAAAGGCAGATGTAGCGACTTCCCACTCAAGGACAGAGTAGGTGGCTCTCGGGGTGGTGGTTGTGACAAGAGTCACATCCGTTGCTTCAACTGTGACGAGTTGGGGCATTATGCAAATCGATGCAAGGCTCCCAAGAAGAAGGAAGAGGTGCATCTCACACAAGTTGACGACACTGAGCCAACCCTGCTGCTTGCAGAGTATCGATAGGATGTCGTCTGCTAAATAAGGAGCAGGTATGGCCAGAACTGCACGGGACCGAGCACGGCAAGGAAACTATTGACGTCTGGTACCTGGACAACGGTGCCAACAACCACATGACCAGAGACAAGGTCAAGTTTCGGGAGTTGGATGAGGCAATCACCAGCAAGGTGAAGTTCGGTGATGGCTCTTTAGTGCAGATCATGGGTAATGACTCAATTCTTTTTAGATGCAAAAATGATGGTCAATGGCTGCTCTAGAAAGTATATTATATCTCAAGGCTTCGCAGCAACATCGTGAGTCTTGGACAACTCACCGAGGTAGGCCACATGGTGGTTATAGATGAGAACGAACTGGAGGTGTTCGTCAAAAATCCATGGCAGCTGATCATGAAGATGAGACGCACATCAAATCATCTCTACCGCATCGAGCTATAGATCGCTAGGCCAGTGTGCCTTTTGGTGAACCTCGAGGACCCGACATGGCTGTGGCATGCTTGTCTTGGCCATGTGAACTTTCAAGCAATGAAGATGCTTGTAAACAAGATGATGACAACCGGGGTACCACCGATCTCTCACTCCGGTTAGTGTTTGGTGGCAAAGCAGACGAGATAGCCGTTCTCGTTGGTAGCCAACTATTGAGCGAAGAAGCCACTCAAACTCTTGCACGTTGATCTTTGCGGCCTGATCACGCCACCCACCCCTGCTGGTAATAGTTATTTCTTACTAATCGTTGATGACTTCTCTCGCTGGTTGTGGTTGTGCGTGCTCAGAGCAAAAGACCAAGCATGCTCGGCGTTCATGAGGATCAAGGCACTGGCCGAGAACACATGCCGGTGTCGCGTCAAGATGCTTAGGACCGATCGGGGAGGCGTGTTCCTCTCTCTCGAGTTCGCCAATGTGTGTGAACAAGCTGGCATTGCACGACACCTCACCGCACCATACTCACCACAACAAAACAGTGTGGTGGAGCAAAGGAACAGGACAATGATGGCGATGACAAGATCTCTCCTCAAGAGCATGAGCATGCCACGAAGATTTTGGGGGGAGGCGGTACGACACGCGGTCTACTTGTTGAACTGCTTGCCTACGAAGGCCATGGGTGAGCGCACCCCGTATGAAGCTTGGAGCGGCAGGAAACCGGATCTTGCACATCTTCGATTGTTCGGCTGCACGGTGCTTGTTAAGGTGACAACACTACACCTACTTGAAGAAGCTCAATGATCGCAGCCAACCAATGGTGTATTTCGGTGTCGAGGACGGCTGCAAGGCTCATCGACTATTTGATCCACAACGCAGGAGAATCCATGTAAATCATGACGCTAAATTTGAAGAAAACTAAAATGGAAATTGAACATGGATGCAAAAAGCAGTGAACTATCAAATTTTATTGTTGAGGAGGAGTCTAACACTGAGTCGGCAGTGGGCAACTCAGTTGTAGGCGGAGAAGCAAGAAGGTCGATGTCCATGGAACTAGGTCATCCGGCTTCTTCATCGACACTGATGAGCGGCGAAGCAACGCTGGTGGTGACGCTGGCTCGAAGATTGCTGTTCGGATGAAACTGCCGCTGCCTTGGAGATGGAGGACAACAATGACGGTCCCGTTCGATATAGACATATCGATATCGATGATATCATGAAAGATGCTTAGCTCATCGAACTCGATGATGAAGACGTCAAAGAAGAGGTCATGCTCGCGGCAATAGAGGAGCCGTCGTGTTACCAAGAAGCAGCCGGCATGGGAGGAAGCTATGGCCAAGGAGATTGAGTCCATTGAGAAAAACTCGACCTGGACGCTGACAAACCTACCAATCAGAACCAAAGCAATTGGTCTCAAATGAGTGTTCAAATTGAAGAAAAGCTCAGACGGAGAGGTGATCAAGCACAAGGTTAGATTAGTCGCAAAGGGCTATGTCTAGCGGCAAGGGATTGACTTTGATGAGGTGTTTGCACCGGTCGCCAGGCTCGACACCGTATGAGTCATCATTGCCATCGCAGCCAGCCGTGGGTGGCAAGTCCATCATCTCGACGTCAAGTCAGCATTCCTCAACGGCAAACTTGATGAGAGGTCTATGTAGCCTAGCCGAAGGGTTTCACAGTGAAAACAAGGAGCATATGGTACTCAAATTAAGCAAGGCATTGTACGTCCTCTGGCAAGCACCCCGCGCTTGGAACACGATGCTAGATCGGAGCCTGAAGCACCATGGGTTCACAAAGTATGCACTGGAACAAGCCGTGTATACGAGGAGAAGAGACCACGCCGGTGTCATCGTCGGAGTTTATGTTGATGATCTAATCGTAACAGGAGAGGATTTAGAGGCAATCACGACATTCAAACAACAGATGATGGCTGAATTCGAGATGAGCGACCTCGGCATGCTCAACTATTACCTTGGGATCGAGGTGACACAAGGCGAAGACGGTATCTAGATCAAACAGACAACCTATGCCAAAAAGGTGCTAACTCAATTTAGCATGTGCGATTGCAATTCCACAAAACTCCCTATGGAACCAAGGTCGCAGCTGCACAAGGATCCCAAAGGACAGCCGATGGATGCAACTGAGTATCGACGAGTCATCGGATGTCTGATGTATCTTCTCCACACAAGACCAGATCTTTCGTATGCTGTCAGTGTAGCTAGCAGATTCATGGAGAGACTGACAATGATGCACCACAAAGCAGTGAAGCAGGTTTTGCGATATTTAAAAGGAACAATCTACTCTGGTCTTGTATACACCAAATGATGAGGAGATGAGGTGATTGTCTGGTTCACAAATAGTGACATGGCAGGCAACATCGATGACAGGAAAAGCACCAAAGGCATGACATCTATGTAAATGAAAGTCTAGTCTCATGCGCAGAAGCTGAAGACCATAGCCCTGTCTTCATGCAAGGCTGAATTCATGGCAGCAACCGCGGCTGTGTGCCAAGCATTCTGGCTCAGAAGACTGTTGGCCGAGCTGGCTGGAAGAGAGCCGCATGCGGTAAAGTTGTATGTCGATAATAAGTCTGCAATCGCACTGATGAAGAGCCCAATTTTTCATGGACGCAGTAAACACATTGACACCAAGTTCCATTTCATACGTGAATGTGTCGAAAGAGGACAAATTGTTGTGGAATTTGTACGAATAGATGAGCAACAAGCGGATCTGTTGACAAACGCATTGCCTGCGGCAAGGTTGGCAACACTACGACACTTGCTACGTGTTCGAGATCTCGGGCCACACTAGGATTAGGGGGAAGAATGTTGGTCTAACTCCTATCGTGGAAGAGCTCGTGGGAACGTGTGTAAGTGTGAGCGCGTCGTTCCATCGGATCCAAATCGTGGAGAGTTAAAAGAGGAATCGTGGAGAGTTAAAAGAGGATTGGAGAAAATGGTGGAAGTTGGGAGAGGATCGTGGGAAAGCACGACCAGGGGTTACTAAACTTAAGCATCAAGTTTTCACATTTCAGTTTTTCTTTTTCTTTAAATGATGTTTTCCATTTTAGTGTAATGAGAAGTTGAGAAGAGTGCGCTCAAGAAATGAAGAGAGGAAAAGAAGAAAAATTTTTGTTGCCCTCTACCCGTGAAGTCCCCTTTTCTCTCTCTCTCTCTCTCTCTCTCCTGCCATCCTTGTACGCTCTCACTCTCCCTCTCTCTCTGCCCTTGTCGTACTCTGCTCCCTCTCTCGGCAGCTCTGCATTCTCTCCTTGGTACGGTGCAGCCTCTCCTCCTCATTTTGCCTTATCAAAAACAAGGAGATTGAGTGTAAATCAAGGGAGCGTGCCAACATACATTACCTTTATACTTGAGTTTAGAAGGCAATATAAGGAGACATACTCAAAATAGTTTTATGCCTGACGAATTTCAGCTTTTTAGGTAACGGTACACAATATTGACGTTGGTGCTCCAACATAATGTGAAAGGGATTCAAATTCATATGTGAGATCATCTCTCACAGCCCAGAAAGCAAGTGAACTGCTTCAAAAGTAGAGAGATTTGGAGTGCAATCAGATGCAAAAGTTAGAGACCTCACATGTATAAGAAAATCTGGAAAAGACAAGTCCGTCGGAGATAATCTAATTTTTGTTAGTAGCACACCAAGGTAGGCTCCTCATCCTTGATTGAATCAAGAAGTGGGGAGTACATCTAACTAATAGATGTTCTCTATGTTCTGGAGGAGGAATAGAATCACCATGTCGTAATTGGGTGTGATGTTGTACAAGAAAGTGACCTTGCATGTAAAGAAATCTGGGAGGAAGCATGTTCCCTGGGACTCAGTTCAGCAGGAATTCCAGTTGTGGTGCAGCATAAGCAAGGTGAAGCCTGAATAGCTGCAGAGATGCTAGCTCCAATGGTTTCATATTGTATGTGGAGATCTTGATGGTATAGGAACAGAGTGATCCATGGGCATATGCAAAAGGCTACAACTGATGGTGTCTGGAAAGTTGTTTAGCTATCTTCTGTGGACTCTTTCAGTAGCGTACTGTGGAAGGAGGAACGGTCCCTTAAAAATATGGCTAAGCTTAAGCCCAATATGCTACAAAAATGAAAAGGTGGACAAAGATGCTCATTTCCTACAAATTTTAACTTCCCAGAGAAGAGAGACCTCTGGCTGTTTGTATGATGAAAGCTAGGAGAATATAAGGTGGGGAGTGATTGGGCCAGGTGGAAGGCAACATGCAACAAAAATTTACCTTTTAAACCAGTGGCTGGAGGAAGTTTAGTACCTGCAAGGGGGAAGGGGGGCATCACAAACATTGTCAACTGGAGAAGAAGACATCCAAGCACTATTCAGGAAGAAAGAAACCTATACGTGCAGTGGTGTGGTACTGCAGGCAACATCAGCAGATTGGTGGTGATTATTGCTAATCCAACTCCAGGAGCTGGTTATTTAGTGAATGCAAAAAACTAGACAGTGGGACGAAGCTGGCTAATTTCAGCAGGAAAGGATAGGAGGATTGTCTTTTGCTGATGAGAAATGGTTTCATTAGTGGGTTTCTTGTACCGTAGTTTGAGTTGCTATGGTTGACAACTTGTCTTTTATATAGTGCATTACATCCCCTTTTTGTTCCTTGTATGTATATATCTACTTGTAATAAAGGAAGGAATCCTACCTCCTAGAATACTTCCTATTGGAACTACCGAGGATAATTTTGCCATCCACTTGATTCTCCTTGTCTCTGCCATCAAAAGCAACCTGCAATATCAACAAAAAGTCAACAAATAAAGTGAAAATCACCCGATGCTCTCACCAGGCTTCCCTTGTCTCTAATTGATGTCAACTTTGTACTGAGCCGAGTCTCTAACAGCACAGCATATATGAGAGTGAGTTGTGTGCATCGACATGCATGACAATTTCATGCAATGCTTTTGATGTTACCAAATGGTATTAGAGGTTTCAAGATTCGATATTAGAATCATGCACAGGTGGGGCCCAAAAACATGTCTTTGCATCTCAGTTAGGCTGACGCCCACATTCTACAACAATAGTGCATCCACATCCTCCATGGCATTTGTTCATTCAATAACTTTTGAGACTTGCTAGAGCTCTATATTTTCCAGCAAGCGCCCCAGATAGGCACCAGCCTAGAGCATGGGTGCGTGCATTCCTCTTGGTCGAAAGAGCAGTTGGGAGTAAACTTTGAACAGAAAACAGAAATTATCGTATCAAATAATGCACGATTCCATATACAACAATGTGTGCGATATTGTGCGTCATGGGCGACAGTGTCACGTATTCCATGCAATCGCCTAAAACTCCATTGAAAACCCTTATGTTGAATACTTGTGTTGCTTGGGAGATATTGTTTGCAAATGGTGCATGAGTCGCTGGACAAGACAATACCAAATCTGCGGATAGCACCCAAATGCACTCATCATCCAAATATCGTAGGGTTTGAGCGACTACGTGCAATGATTTAGGCAAGGGAAGCACATGTTTATTGTAGTGATAAACTTTGAGGATTAGTCCAATGGCGACGACGGTGATCAAACAGATATTCAAGGCTTCAGGAGGTGTCTGTGCTCTTCTTAGGTCAATGGGATAGTGCATGCATTTGCTCTCTCTCAGCTTAAACAATAATATGCTAGGACGGTATGAAACAAGACCAATGTTGGGTTATCCCGCCATATATGAATGAAGGAGAGTTTCAAAATTTTCCTAAAGCACAATATTCTCTTTCATTTTTCTGTGCATTGAAGACAGTGAGACAGTTTCATCTTTTAAGCATTGAGCTGGTTCATCAGCTGATTTGGTATCATTGCTGGCACATTAAAGACTGTGGGCGGTAGTGCCTTTCAAAGTATAAGCCGAAAGACAGTGGGGCAGTAACGACTTTTAAGGTACAAGCCAATTTGTTGCTTGTTGATTTCGATTCCATTGTCGAATCCCGAAACCTCCCTGTCACCAATCATCTGTCCATTTGGATCATTAGGATGCACATGTGAGAGATCTGCATTAGATAATATTAGCTATATATATATATATATATATATATATATATATATATAATGGAATGTTCACCCAATTCACCCATGAAGCCTATTTAATCCATCATGATGAATAGTTAAAAGAAAAAAAAAATATATATATATATATATATAATGACCATTGTTATCATCTAATATTATTAGTTCAAACTTTTTTCTCTTTGTTTTTCTCTCAACTTCCTATTTAAGCGAATCAGATGACTCCCATGAGTAAGTTGAGTGGCTTTAAGTAGCCTGTCACCTCTCTCTCCAACAAATCACAACACACCCAATGCATTATTCAGGCAGGAGCATACATGATAATAACACCCAATGCAATACATCAGGCGGTGTGCTGAGGTTTGAGGTCTAAGAATTTCTCCATCCAAAAGCAAATGGGGAAATTTCCATAAATAAATAAATAAATAAATAAATAAATATAAATATATATATATATATATATATATATATATATATATATATAACCAGCTGCCTCTACTGCTGAATAATTATTTTTGTTATTTTGTGTTGTTAGAAACCATTGCAAAAAGAACACATTTTAAGCCACGACTTGGTTGGCAATGATTTGCAATGATTAAACACATTTTGTGACACTTTTTAGCAGGTTAAGCTAATTTCAATTTTCACACACACACACACACATAATCATTTAATCATATAAATGGATAATATTCAAAGCTGTATTTTCAGAAAAAAAAAAACCAAGAAAATTTGATAAGGACATTAACATTCTTTGCTTCACTGATTCACACGCACACACACACACACACATAATCATTCTTCCAAAAAATTATCCTGGGGTTACTTTTTTCCTGAAAAGGAAGCCACATTTTTTAATGTGATTGATAAAACGACACTTTATTTGAATTGTCAAAGAAAGTATTCTCAGTCAGCTGAGGAGAAAAGGTGTTAGATACAACTTTTTCTCAATGTTATCATCCACTAAATTTTATTCCTTACTCTTTTTCACTCGTACAATTTTTTAATGCCATATGAAAGGATAAAAATGTCATTTTGTACTAGAAGCTAATAGTGAAAAAATTTGCAGCGAATATTTCCTCTTCGTCAAGTTAACAGAAATTCACTTAGACATATAATTTGACAATCTCTATAGAAACTATAGCGCTTATTAAGAAAATCATTAAAAAAATATTTTTATTGAAATTGTGACTCAAAGGTAGTTCTAGTAATGAAAATTTCAAATTTCATTTTTGCATTTGCCTGTAAGTCTAATTTTTTTAAGGACATGCTTACAAATATCCAAAGTTTGAACTTAAGAATCCTAACCCTATAAAAGAAAACAAAATAATGCTCTCAAAATTGTACCAACCATGTCCGCTAATCACTTTTTTAGTAGAAGGTAATTTTTTCTTCTACAAAAGAAAGGAGAGTACAGTATCATTTCATGCACATTACATATAATTCAATTAACTCCATTATGAACACAATCATGGTACAAATGAGAAAAGGGTCACAAAAGGTCTGAATAAACAAAAGAAAATTTGAAAATGATGCAGTACCATAGACTTGAGATTGCAGATCGTTTATGAGCAGAAGCAAATGAATTGAAGTGTTTATCATCTCTTTGCCAAGACAGTCTAAAGTTGTGCCCGGTAGAGACCAATGTACAGAAACAATGGTGGGTGCAGTTCAATGCACTTGACTTCGCTGGCCATTGATGACTTGCAGCTGTATACACGGCCACAGCAGAGCCCAATACTCGTGCAATATGATCTGTGACCTCCTTAAGGAGTCCATACGACTCAGCTTTCAGACTGTGACAGGCATAGAAGATCATGCCAATGGATAACCTGCTTTCATCCTCTCCATGTGTTGCCGCTAGTGAAGGGTGACAGTTGCTGTCGTACGTCCAACTGGAAAAATGCACCAGAATTGGCTTCAGTGAAGGGGTGCTTGACCTACATTGGATTTATTTTTTTTCCCAATCTGCACATCATTGGCAAACATGTTCCTCCTGCAGATCTTGCTAAAGATAAATTGGTAGAAAGAATCTGATTCATACTTTTATTGCATATGCACAAACAAAGAGAGAGTTTCAAATTTTATTCGTCGCCTAGCTGTTCTTCTACAAAGCTTGCGATTTTTCCTCCACTGCTTATCCAGTTCACTACATGAAGTCGATGCCCCTATTTTACTAGAATCAGTCTTCAATGCCAATCTCAATTGCAAAGTCGATCGAGCTTTTCTAGGTCTTCGCCTCCCCTTCAACCGAACATGTAGCAGTGTGGGAGTAAGTTTGGTAGAATAACAAACATCATCTGCATGCTCCAATGCCCTGGCAAACTTATTGGGTAAATAACCAGAAAAAAAAAACCACAGAAAGGTCATAAAATGACGAGTGTCCATTCAGTGCACAGATAATCCGTGGGTGCAGATGAACAGAACCACGAGGGTCAGCCAACAACATTGAACAGAAAAACAGAAAGAGGTTAAAGATAATAAAGACAAATACAGGAGGAAAAGATCACTCCAAACCAGCTTTTCCCTTCTTCAACATATGAAGGTAATTGCACTCATGGATAAAGAACGCAAATTTGAAATTACTAATGGAAATCAAACGGAACAGTTTTCAAATTTCCCAGTAAGGATCGAAGGTGTCAGAAGACCAGAGAAACTAAGTGTTTCTCAAAACTCAACTTACAGATCCTTTCCACTTGGAGGAAAGCAAACATATTTACCAACTTTGTACCTCATGGAGAGGCAAACCCTTGCTTTCAAATATGTTTCCCTCGGAAGAATTGCAAGTATCTTAGCCATACCAGAATGGAAATTTTGACTTACCAAGATGTCATGTTACATGAAGAAATACCAAAATAAGAACCATCAATCACTTTCAAATTTAATTCGTTACGCATAAGAGGGCGACAATAAAGAGATATTTTGATGTCAAGAATTACTTTTTATTCAAGCAAAGTGAACTTCCCACATGTTGAAATAGTATCCAAACGACCCACCCAAAGCATGTTAACAAAGCTGTACTAACCTGATTTGCAGTTTCATCATCTTCAAGCAGCTTCAGAAACACAGCTGCAGCCTCCGATTGGCTGCTCCTTCAGGAAAACTATCGTAACTCACTAAAGGGCCTAATGCCCTAGTTTAAGGCTGTTAGAACTTAGAAGTATAGTAAAAGACTATCATGTCCTTTACTTATCCCAGTTATAAAAATTAGACCTTAAAATATAAGTTGGACACATAAGGGCTTTGACCAACTTAAGGGACTAAAGAAACCATATACTTAAACACTCCCCCTCAAACTTGGCAAGATTAAGAGATACCATTCCAAGTTTGTCAACAAGTATTCTGAATTTGGAAGGTGGCAAGCTTTTTTGTAAATATGTCAACAACTTGGTCTTCACTCTTCAGTCTTTTCGTTCAAGATATATTAATCCTTTCTTCATATGCCCTCCTTGTAAAATGATAATCAATCTCAATGTGTTTTGTTCTTTCATGAAATTCTAGATTTTTAGCAATGTGAATTGTACTCATATTATCACAGATCAATCTCATTCGGTTGCGGACTGGAATTCCAACTCCTTCTAGTAGCCACCTTATCCAGATTATTTCAGCTGTAGCTTGAGCCATAGCTCTATATTTAGCTTCAATTGTAGACAACGCTACCTTTTGTTGCTTCTTACTTTTTCAAGAAACCATAGACTTGCCAAAGAAGATGCAAAATCCAATTGTAGAGAGTCAATCTCGAGTGGATCCTCCAAAATCAGCATCACAATAAGCAACAAGTTCCTCATAATTGAGTAACTAGAAAAACATGCCATAATCTATTGTGTCTCGCACATATCTAACAATTCTTAATACAGCTGCAAGATGTGTTGATCTAGGTGCATTTGTAAATTGACTTACCACATGAACTGCATGAGTTATGTCTGGTTTGGAGATAATAAGGTAAATCAAGCTTCCAACAAGTTGTCTATAAATCATAGGATCTTCTGATTCTTTTCCTTCAAGGGGCCTCAATTTAACATTTGCTTCCATAGGAGTCCTTACTTTTTTCTTGTCATCACATAATCTAACTTTAGTAAAAAATTCAGTTGCATACTTGTGTTCAGAGAGGAAAATACCTTCTTTTGAGTATGCCACTTCCAAACCCAAGAAATACTTCAAAAACCCAAGGTCCTTCATTTCAAACATTTTGTCAGTTTTTTTTTGTTTCTTCAATAACATCAAGATTGTTCCTGGTGATGATCATATAATCAACATACACAAGCAATAAGCATTCTCCTTTCTCTGTAGTGCATACAAATAGTGCTAGATCATGAAAGCTTTGGATAAATCAAATTTCTTTAACTTCTGTGCTAAACTTCTCAAACCATGCTTTTGGTGCTTGTTTCAGCCCATATAGTACTCTTTTAATTTGCACACCTTGCCTTTTAGATAAGAAACCCCTTTGTGGAAGCAGAATATAAACGACTTCTTTTAAATCTCCATTCAAAAAGGCATTTTTCACATCAAGTTGCTAGAGATTCCAATGTTTTCTAGAGGCAACCGCAAGAAGAGTCCTAATAGTGGTCATATGGGTAACTGGTGCAAAAGTCTCTAAGTAATCTATTCCAAATTGTTGTTGATTATATCCTTTTGCAACTAACCTGGCCTTATAATGTTCTATTGATCCATCTGTTTTGGTCTTGATCTTAAGAACCCACTTACAGCCCACAACATTTTTTCCTTGAGGAAATTTCACCAAGACTCATGCCTTCATTCTTTTTAGAGCATTCAGTTCCTCACTCATAGCAAGCTGCCATTCCTCCTTAGATGCAGCAGGTGTTGGGCTCATCATAAGAGTGAACTAAAGTAAGATAGGCACAATGTTTAAAAGAAAAAGAGGCGTAAGAAACAAAACAAGAAAGAGGAACCGAGACTTTGGTGTTAGAATGTATGTATACATATATATATTTATATATATCTATCACATATATTAGTCATCAAATATATGTCTTATATGCATATATTATATATATTTGGATACTTAGGACTCTATGTATTTTTTCATTTCTTTTGTATTTTTATCTTTTTCCTTTTTACCCATTTATTTTTTGGTATTTCCAGAAAGGGACTAGTCCCAACGGCTAGTTTTCTAGCCGTTGGAACTAGTCCCAACAGCTAGCTCACTCCTCCCTTTGCTCTCTCCTCTATAAATAGTGTACATTCTCCACTATTTGAAGCATGGCTTTTTAGCCTACTTTTTGTATCTCTTTGTGTGATTAATTTAAGTTCTTTTTCACCTCTTGTTTGAGGGTTTGTGAGATTGACTTGTTGGTGAAAGCTTCAAGACTGATTTACTTGAAGAGGTTGTTTCTTTGGGCCTGATTTACATGGTATCAGAGCCTCGTCTTTGGCTCTTTGTCTTGCTGCCTTTCAAGATTGAAGGTTCAGCCCTTACTCTTACGTTGGAGCTG